>CAJQZJ010009486.1:795673-899852 GCA_907164525.1 Lophiomys imhausi | reverse complement strand
ATAGATAGATAGATAGATAGATAGATAGATAGATAGATAGATAGATAGATAGGTGGATAGATCCATGTATGATAGATGATAGATAAAAACAGACCTAAAGGGAAAGATAGATGCAAAGAAAAATGCAAAAAAAATAATTATTGCAGACTTTAACATCACATTCTTAGCAATGGAAAAATCATCTGAGTGAAAATTCAACAAAGAAATAGAGTTGAATTGCATCTCAGGGAAAAATGTATCTAAGGCAGAAGTTTACAGAACAGTTCATCCAACACCTGCAGGACACATCTTTTATCATCAACACATGTAATATTCTCCAGGTTAGATCATACAATAATTCACAAATCAAATCTCAATAAAGTTTTCAAAATGGAAATCATATTCAGTCACACTTCTGATCACAATATAATAAACATAGAAATAAATAATAATAAAGGTTTCAGAAACTATATAAAAGGAGGTAAGTTAAACAATAACTTCTGAACAGCTAGTATATCTGTTAAGAAATCAACAAGGAAATTTAAAACTCTTAAATCAGTTGAAAATGGAGACACAGCATAACAAAGCCTATGAGATAAAGGACGAATTTGGGAATATCTACAGTAGTCAGTGCCCATGGCAGGAGAGGAAGAGATCTTAACCTCTAGCTTAAAGAACTAGAAGAAGAACAAAATAAACCAAAGATTATTAAAATAAAATGAGAAGACATAAATGATACAGCCAATAAAAATAAGCATATATAAACATTAATGAAATAAAGAACTTGTTCTTTAAAACACAACTCAAAAGACAAGGGCTGTAGCTCAGTGGCAAAACTGCTTGTCCTGCAAACATGACACTTTAGGTTCAATCCCCAATATTACAGGGGAGGAAAAGGGTAGGTGCAGTGGCACATACCTGTAATCTCAGCAGGCAAGAACTAAGGCAGGAGGATTTCTGTGAGTTTGAGAACACCCTAGGCTACAAAGTGAGACCCTGTCTAGAGGTGGGTAAAGGAAAAGAATTTAATAAACTCTTACGTAGACTAAGAAAAATAAAATACTCAAAATCAAAGGTGAAAAGGCAAAGTTTGGAAATAGTAACACAGAAACATAAAACATCAGTAAATAACTATATGCCAGTAAATTTGAAAATCTAGAGGAAATATAAAAATTCTTAGACACATTTTACCAAGACTGGAAAACCTAAACAAATCAGTAAGAAATTATAAGATTGAATAATAACAAAACCCCCACCAGCAAAGCAAAGCAAAACAAACAGAAACAGAACAAAATCAAACGAACAAAAAAAGTCCAGATCACAAAAATTCACTGCTGAATTCTACCAGATGTCAAAAGGAAAATGCAAGAGTGGGGAGTCATTGAGGCTTGCCTTAAGTCTCCAAAAAAGTAAAAGTCCAAGGGATGTGTTGTAGAGTCATATTCCCTACAAGGACATGGGAGGCCATTAGGTGAAAATTGGGAAGTCAAGCCTAAGTTTCATAGAGAACCTAGTATGTTGAAGATGCCAAGGAAATGCTCCAAGGAAAGCTGTAGTCCAAGACTGCAGTTGGCCCATTTGTGTGTGTAGGTAACATAGCTAGAAAGGGAGGAACCAAAGCCACTGGAGCCCAGATGAAGGATATGGAACAGCAGGGTTTGAAGATTTCCCTGAGTCTCAGAAGAGATGTTAGAGTTTCGAATAGTGTTGTGACTGTTAAACATAATGAGGATTTGGGTCTGGAGAGATGGCTCAGCAGTTAAAAACATGTGCTGCTTTTGCAGAGGACCTGCATTTGTTTCTCAGCCCCCACATGGCAGCTCACAACCATCTATACCTCCAGTTCCAGGAGATCGATACCCTTTTCTGGCCTCCATGGATACTGCACACAGATAAACAGGCAGGTAAAATATGTGCACATAAAATATAAATAAATATTTTAAAAATACAAGTTTCATGAATTGGCTATTAGATTATGAGGGACTAGGGCAAAATGTTGTGACTTGAATGTGAAATGCCCCCTATACAATCATGTGTTTTAAATACATGGTCCCCAACTGGTGGCCCTGTTAGGAAAACCTTTAGCAGATGGAACCTTCTGTTGATGGGGATCTCTAAGGATAGACTCCATTCCTGATCAACTCTCTCCTCTCTTGTCGTGGGCACAGCCGCCCCCTGCTTTCCCCACTGTGAGACACTTTGCCCTCAAAATGTAACCCCAAATAAATTCTTCCTCCCTTAACTTACTTCACATATTTGCTCATAACAATAAGAAACTAATATAGGAAGAGAATAACCAAAGCTATTTTTAGTAAAAAGAACCAAGCAGTAGGAATTTTGGCAACTGACTTTAAAGCATTATACAAAACTGTAGTGATCAAAACAGCATAGTATTGGCATAAAAACTAGTAGGTAGACAGTAGGGAAAAATAACTCTAAAGCTCTCCATCTATAGTAAGCTTGTTTTCAACAATGGTACACTGGACATTTTTTTTTAAGATTTACTTGTTTTTTTATGTCCAAGAGTTTTTTCATCTGGATGTGTGATGTGTATATGTGTGCCTGTTGCTGGCAGAGGCTAAATAAAATAGGGTGCGAGATCTCCTGGAATTGTATTTACTCTACAATTGTAGTTACTCAGTTTACTCTTCGGTGCTGAGAACTGAACCCAGTTCCTCTGAAAGGGCAGCCAATACTCTTAACTGCTGAGCCATCTCTCCAGCCCCTTCGCCATAATTCAATTAACTATATACAGAACTACACCTAGTTAATCTGAACTTCTAATATATTCAATGTCAGCTTTTCTAAAAGAACAATTAGAGGAATGTACCTCCTCTTTGGGTTTATGTAAACACATTATAGTTTGAAAATACTTGTCCTGCCTTGTCAAATAAAAAGGGTCACCTACTAAATGAATTGGATAATTTTTAAAGAAACTATATCTAATTAGCCCATTCCTGTTGCTTTAAAAAACAATTGAGACTGGGTAATTTATAAAGTACAGAAGTATATTTGTTTTGTGATTTTGGAAACTTGGAAGTCTAAGAGCATAACTGGGCTGATATCTGCCATATCACAACATAGCAGTGAGCATCAAAATGCTAGATGCTCTTCCCTGGGGAAGACTCTCAGCATTTCCTAGTTGCCTGTAGTTCTTTGTCTAGGGCTGAAACCCCATGAGTTTTTGTCTTTTGATGCTGCATGTCTATTGGTAGTGTCTCTGTTCAGGTCGAGTTAGCCCTGAAATCATATGCATACAAGTAACATTATACAAACTGATCCGGTTGTATCTATATATTTAGGGATATATATGTGAATACATATTCATATAAACATATTTGTAACCACAATTAAAGAATTGAAGGCCTAAAATTTGAACAAGAGGAAAAGAATTGTATGGAAAGAGTTATAGGGAGGAAAGGGGAAGGGAAAAAAGATGTAACTGTGTTATAATTTCAAAAAGTGAAAAAGTAAAAATAAAAGTGAGGTGTTAGCTGAGATTTCCCCTCCCCTCCTATAAACTTAGCACCTTATCATTGGGGTCCACTGTAAAGCTCTCATCTAATCCTAATTACTTCCCAAACACCTTACCTTCAAGTATCATTAACATGAGTATTAATTAAGCTTCCAACCCATGAACTTTAAGGAGACACAAGCAAACTGTGGTCTTCCTTCCATAAGAAGGATGACAGAAATTTTACTGGGTACATATGTTAATGACCTGGAGCACTTACTTCACTGATGTGAAGCTGAGTATGTTGAATTCTAACCCAAAAACATGATTATCCCCTACTCTCATATGTAACTAAATAAATTACATAGATATAGTCTTTATTGTGGAAGTACTCACATCATTTGTGAACTTATTTTAACATTATATTCTCCTTATAAGAAATTATAAAAACGTTTTATAAACAATATTTTCCATCTGACAACCCATAGCATATAGACACATCACAGAAATCCAAGTATCTCTGGACATTAAAACTTATTTTGCTGTGCTAGAAACATGGTTCACTGGCAAAGAGGACTTGCTGCTCTTCCATAGAGGACCCAAGTTTAGTTCCCAGTACCCATATCAGGTAGTTCACAACTATCTGTAACTCTAGTTCAAAAATATATTTCCAAGGAACCTGATGTCTCTGACCTTCAAAAGCACCTGACTCAGAGACAAATACACATAATTAAAAATAAAAAAATCTTTAAAACTCAGTTTGCTTAAAGAGAAGAGTGAGATCTAAATATTCTCCTTGGATTCATATTTTATACTTTCTTATACTCTATTATTTTATATATTAGAAAGAAAACAGTTTAGTAAAAGTACTGTGAGCTTCTGTTTTAAAATATTTCTAATGGTATCAGACAGCTATTTTTTTTCCTTTCCCCCAGTACAAGGGATTGAATCCAGTAGCTCTTACAGGTTTCAACCGTTCTCTACCACTGAGTTGTAGTTCCTGGCTTTGGGATTTTATTTCCTCATTTAAAAAAAAATTGTTTGACATAGTCTCTCACTAAGTTATTCAGGGTACACTTGAACATGCAACTGTTCTGTCTCAGCCTTCCAAGTAGATGGAAATATAGGCCTTTACCATTAGGCCCTGCTTATTTTCCTATGAACCATGATTTGAAATCAATATGTTGTGCAATGAAGAATACTGCAAATTCTGGCTATTTTGTGATATTTACTGATTAAAGTCAGCAAGCTTGTAAGATACAATACGCGCAGGTGTTGTCTTCTGACAGATGAACTGATGAGGTCTCCTGAAGACCCACTGATGAGGCCAACAGCACTCTGCTGGATGAGAAGTGCAGAAAGGTTGTGATTTTTTTCTTCTTTAAGTATGGAAGAAAATAGAAGATAAGAATCAAAACATAGCCACTTGAGACCCATAACAAAGTGATATGGCTTGTACTGAACTAGAACTTAAAAGCAGATGTTTCATGTTCATTTTTTAAATCATTGACAAGAAATATATAGGTAATGTTTTAAAATTTCTGCACATACATATGAATTTTAGTTTTCAAAGAAACATTAAATGCTGAAACATTTAAAATATATATATATGCAGATAGGTTTCTTAATGATACTGAGAACCCATAAAAGTCTTTATTAGACTTTAGGCTATCATAAACATCAGCCATCATTACCTTATGAACATATCAAAATGCTGGAGAGTTCATTAATAAAGAACTGATAAATCTGGGAGTACAACACACCTGCATATGGTAAACATACCCAGCATATATGAACTTGCATGTAGTAGTATGCTAAAAGTAATGATTCTTTTCTTTTTAAAGAAGGCAAAAAATCACTAGACATGGTGGCAACACACCTTTAATCCCAGCACTCTAAAGGCATGTGGTTCTCTGAGTTCAAACCCAGATTGGAATGCATAGCAAGTTCCAGGACAGCCAAAGCTACACAGAGAAACCCTACCTCAAAAAACCAAAAAAAAAAAACCTGTAGATGTTTACTATACAAATGTATCAATTAAGCACTCCTACTTCATGACACAAGTAGTTGGTTGCTACATTTAAAACACAGGAAGGTCAATTTTTCTTGTGGATTCTCTTATTGTACTCTACAAATATAATTCATAGTTGACCAGCCCAGGATGAATACCAAACTTAAGAGCTGTACTTTATAAGCCTTAAACATGTACTTTGAGTGTGTGCCATTTTGTATACATGTAGACATTTAGATATGATGAAAACTCTTCTTAAGGGGTTTGAATATGACTTACCCATAAGAATGCATGTTTGCTTTTTCTTGATTCGCAGAGAGCAGATGGGTGCTTGATGGACTGCTAATCCACAGCTGGAATGGTTTCAGCCGTTTCCACGTGGCCGGGTTAGAGTGGCTTTTCTAGTGGACTGAGAGGGCAGCAGAAGAGGGATATCATTATTCATCAGTATCCCAGTGGGAGCCCTGCCAGCAGAGATTAATTTTTTCTGTTATGCTTGTAAAACAAGCTCAGGTGGAGTCTCTAATCCTCAGGGCACGGATGGCAGATCAAGAAAGATGCTACAAAGCTAGTTAATTTTCTGATTCTGGGGAAAACAGAAGCTCTGTTAGATGTATAAATACATGATTGCAAATTTAAGTAGCTCAAATCCAAATGGGATCTTCCCAGACATCTGGCATCGAAATCTGTTTTTCTTTGTTGTATTTAAATAAAACATATTAAAATTTACCCTAGGAACAAAAATAGTAGTATCTTTAATTACTCTAGCATAATTGATTTTATGAATTAATAACATTTAAGACATTTAATATTTACAAACTAAAACTTTGTGTCTAAACACATCAAAGTTGTATGCAAAGTACCCACCTAAATATAGTACCTAATAGGTTGTCTAATTGGCAGTAGTTTCTTTATTATTTTTTTTCTGTTTTTTTATTATTTGCTTGTTTGCTTTTAAATGTATTTGCAATCGTCTTCCAGTGCTTCTATTTTTATTTTGCAGCTTATGGTTTCTTTTTAGCACCTGCTTTCTTTATCTTTCTATATGACCCTTCCATTTAAATGACTGTTTAAGAAACATTATTTCCTCATTATCTTAAAATACTATGTTTGTCAAGTTCTACCATTATAAATACTAACTTCCTCCATTTTCTATGGCACATTATTTTGAATCTTTGAGGGACAAAATATCATACATCAATAGCATACTGATTTGCTTTATTTTAATTTTTGCTTTTATTTTGAGAAAATAACAGGAAATTAATTGAAACCAATCAAAACAAAAGGCTGTACAAAGAACACATGCTCTATAGGTTTAGCTTATCAAATTGGTTATAACTACAATGTTGTGAGTAGTTTCCATAGTCCTCTTGACTACTGTGTCACAGAAGGAGATTTGAGTAAGGAAAGCTCTGTTGAAATGCATTTAACCTTTCAATGTGTGTATATTGAAAAACATGATGTACGTATGTTTATTTAAAATCAGTCCATCCAGTGACTATGGTCATACCTTGCATAAAAAGTAAGCCTTTCATTTGATTAAGCTTAACTATTTATTAATTCTGAGTCTATATCTTGCACTCGGCTGGAACATTACATATTTCAGGAGAACAGATTTCTTAGGCACTAAGTGGAATACAAAGCTTAATATTTTATAGTAAACACATCTATAAAAATGCAAGATTCTCACAAGTCAGGAATGCTTTCTCCTGGTTGAAATATATTAAGGAAAATAATTAATATTAAGTCTTCCTCACTATAGTTCACCTATGTGTAGTCATGAAGATGTACCCCAAGCTGTTTGTTCAGGATCACCACCAATACGTATGACCTCTTCTGCTCCCTTCAGTGCTACAACATAGGTCTCATGTCCTATATGCAGAGGTGTTTGTTAGTTAAACATTTCTAGAGAAAAAAAAAACTTGTAAGTACTATGAGGCTTTAAATAAGAACTTAGCTTGCTTCACCAGCTTTACTGTGTTGCTATATGCTTTCTGGTGGTTTGGAATTTATTGAAACTTTTACACTATCCTAAGGATATAAAATCCAAAGATTATATTTGTGCTCATCATATGTTCACTATGTAGATTTGTTTGCCACATATTATAACAAAATTTAGATTTTTATTAATGATAGTATGCTCTGTCTCTTGTAAAACTGTATTAAGACTTTTGGGTTCTTGAAATGAGGCTTTAGCAATTCTAGAATACAGATTATGCAGTTGCTTACTTGTTTATGAATTAGGAGCTTTTAAATAGACGTTTTTATTAATGCACAGAATTTCTACCACATTCTCAACTGAATTAATGAAAATCTTTGTTATTTTATCATAATAAATAAGACTGCAATAACGAAATAAGAGCCAGCACTGGAGAACTGAACTACGAATCCCTAGGAAAAAAATCACTTAAACTGAGTCTACTTAAGAGTCTATTTTACAGAAAGTACAGGAAGGAAGAAGAGGGAATATATTTTATTCCTCTTTTAGTGCTTTATTTCAGAACACAAATTTGAAAGCTATAGCAAAAAACTCACTTATTTTTATAGTCAACCAAATTTGGACTTTCATAACTATTTGGTAACTCATTAAGATTAAGCCAAATAAACTTGTTTAAAGGAGCTTTTTTGAGAGTGCAAAATATTTAACATATGTATACATATACCATTTACTGTGGGTTAACTGTTTGCATGTAATAGAAATTATTTTCTAAAAATCTAGTTCAGGATATTATCAGTTTTCTCAGTAACTTCTTATAATATTTTGGTGGGTTAGTACTTTACCTTCAAGCACTATCAGGATCATTATATATTTCCCCTGAATTTCTACAAAAAAAAAATATATATGAACCATGCTTCCAAAATGTCTTTATTTTCTCTTTGCATATGAGAATATTATTAACATTTTCTCCACTTTTTTTTTTAAGAAAGACAGTGCTTCTAGGTGCTATAGTTAGGCAGAGATACAGTTTCTCATCACTTCCTCCAAAATTTTGCAAAATCTCTAATCCAGGCAGTATTAGCTAAGAGGAGCAGTATCCCTTCTCTGAGCACCCACTCTGAGAGTGAAAGATTTGCTCCATTCTCATATTTGACCATGCAAGAATACTGCAGGTAATCAATGACATTTTAAGTTGTAGGGTAGAGTTGCAGGCTGAGAAAGATAAACAAGTAAAGAAAGGCTAAAGGAGTCAGTGGCTTTAACAATATAAAACAAGCTAACTTCAAAACTAAACAAAAATCATTTTTAAATGTTAATAAGACCGTGACAATGTATTACAGTAATAAAGAGTTCAATCCATCAGGAAAATACAATAATTATTGGAATCATATGTGACATGAAAATCCTGAGGCTGAAGAGAGGTCTCAGCAGTAGAGAGTACATACTGCTCTTGCAGAGGAGATGTGTTCTGTTTCCAGCACCCTGTGGCAGCTCACAATTGTTAACTGCACTTTCTGGCATCCAGAATCCTCTGACCTGTGCTCCCTGGTGCACATGCACATATACAGGCAAAAATGATGGAAATCTTATATGCAACAGGAAAAACAGAATTGAAAAGAGAAATAATAAACTCAGTGATTAAAGACTTCAGATCTTTATTTTCAACAGTGAATGTGTCAGCAAGACAGAATTTTAATAAGACAAGAGAAGAATCACCACCAGTATAACATAGCTCTGCCTCTCAGAATGTGTTCCCAACAATGGCAAACAAAGATTCTTCTCTGATATTGAACAGTAGTCTAAGAATCAGCCACAGATTTAAACAGAAAACAAGTCTCCCAGATGAAAACACTTGATCATATGAAGTATGCTCTCTGTGAAATTAATTTGCATTAGCAGGAAGAAATTTGAGAAATGTGCAGACACATGGAATTAAACAACTCTTCCATACAATTATAGACTCAAAGGAGAGTTGATAACAGAAATTAGAAGATACTTTCAAATAATGAAAACTAAAGCATAGTACATGAGTATTCATGAGGGGCAACTAAAGCAGTGTTTTTCTAAAGTCCTAGCTAGGGTAGGAGATTCAGCTCAGTGGGTAAAGGCACTTCTTGCTACATCTGACAACCTGAGTTCAATCCCTAGAACCACATGATGAAAGGAGAAAACTGACTCTTGTAATTTGTCCTCTGACCTCCACATAGGTACGTGCACAAGTGCACTCACACAAAATAGATAAAGTTCTAATTATACAGGCTTGTGTTTAAGAACAATTTCAGATCAATAACCCAACTTTCTATTTTAAAAAGCTGGAAGAAAAACAATAAGGATAATCAGAAGGAAACATTTGATAAGGATTGGTGTTTAAATGAATAAAACATAGAATATAGTGTAAAGAAAATCAGCTGTAAAATGTTAATCTTTTCAGACTGCTCTCCCAAAATACCATGAAGTGGGTAACCAGTAAGCAACAGAAAATTATTTCTGTCTGTTCTAGAGGATAAGTTGTCAGCATATCCAATCTCTGGTAATAAAGCCCCACTTCCTAGTTGGTAAATCATCATCTTCTCTTTGTCCTCACATGACAAAAGAGTCTTGTTAGAAAAGCACTGATCTCTCTCCCATTCTCTAGCTGTCTACTCTCATCACCTGGTTCCCTCCCAGTGGTGCCACCGTTAGGTGTGATCCTCTAAAAATTGTTTAGGACACAAGCACTCTAGCAGAAAACAAAAGTTGAGTATTTGAAAAGATAAACTTCACAAGACTTTAGGTAAAAAGAAAGAGAGAAAGAAGAAAAATGAAACATTGAACTTGATAAAATCAGTTGTGAAACTAGATACTTGATTGTGCCAACCTCAGAAATCAAAAGGATTACAAGGGAATACGATCAGCAGGTTTTGCCCCCTTACCCCCCCCCAAAAAAAAGTAACTTAACTGAAATGGAATTCAAAAAAAAGATATAAAGTATGAGAGTGACAGGAATAAGAATAAACAAAATATCTGAATAGATGTAAGCCAGGTAAAAATATTGAATTAAGCCACTTAACATTTTTTGTTAGGAAAGGGCAGCCCCAGAAGTTGATGAATTATACCAAATATTCCAAAAATTATCATCAACCCTATTAGAAGTATTTTAAAAATACAAGAAGTAAAGGGACACCTCCAAACACATCTTAAGAAAGTAGAGGTACCCTAATACCAAAACCAAATAAGCTTTCCCCAGAAAGCTAGATTAATGTGTATTGTAAATACAAATGTGAAAATCCTCAGCAAATTAAAGCCAGAAGCATTGTAAAAAGATGGTATGCCCTGATAAGTGAGATTCACTCTTAAATGTAAGGTTGACTTAATATCTAAAAACCAAGTGAATTAACGATGATTATTAATGCAACAAAGGGCAATCATTTAATCATTCAGAAAACTAGAAAAATATTTAATAAAACCCAACACTTTCATGGCGGAAATAATCAAGAAAGAGAAGTAGAAAGGACCTTTCTCAACCTAAAAAAAAAGGGTATTTATGAAAAATCTATACCTGACCTCACACTAAATGGGAAAAAAATGATGTGTCCTCTCAGAGCAGGGATAAGATCAAAAGGAGTTCTCACTGTTGCTGTATGTACTATGCTAAAGGCTCTGCCTATTACACCATGGCAAAAAAAGCAAATATCCAAGCTTTAGAGAGAGAAATAAGCTGTTTTGAGCTTTAAGGTGCCATGATCGTATGTAGAGAAATACACATACTAAAATACTATTTGGATTGCAGGGAAAGGCTTTACCAAGGTTATAGGACTCCAAATCAATGCACAGAAAAGACAATTATGTTACTCTTCACTCGTAATAACTGGACTTAAATACAGTTAAGCAGATCTATGTACAGTAAACAAAAAATACTAAAATACTTAGAAATTCATAAATATTACAAAAACTACACACTACAAACTATAAAACATTATTTAATTATGTAAATAGACTTATTGTAAGAGAACAGTTTCCCCATACTCATCCTCACATCTAACACAACATAGTCTATGCATAGTCTATGTTTAGGAGTCAAGAGAATGTTATAGATCTAAGAAGATACTTTTAAAATTGTGTTGCAAGTTAGTATGAATGTTGAGTTAGATATAGAACTTTAAACTCATGGAGATGGTTAGATAGTAGAATGTTAAAGTCAGGTGCCAAATACATATGGACTGGACATTGGGAATGTACGCTAAGCCATATAACCCTCATAACTGTGGCCTAATTACCTCTGCTGTTTTGTATTGTATTTATTATTATAAGAGAAAGAGCCATTTGTTGGACTGAAAGGGGAAAATGTAGGGGGAAATAAGATATACCTTAAACTTAAAAAAAAAAAGGAAGAGGATGGAGGGTGGGACTGGAGGGGGGAATAGGGAGGGGACTGCGATTGAGATGTAACTTGAAGAAATAAAAAATAAAGGAAAAAAACTGAGAAGCTAATACTAAATTTGTGTGAAATTCAAGGGATCCATTGTAAAGTAATGTAAAGTAAAATAACCTTAAAAATGAAAAGCAAATTTGGAGGATGCTTACAGTCTTAAAACTTACATTATAAAACTATAATAATTAAAAATAGTATGATAGTGGCATAAGATAGACATATATCCATGAGATAAATGAAGTCTAGAAACAGTTGGTTTTAGTAAAAAGTTCCAAGATATTAAATAGAAAAAAAATCTTTTCAAAAAATGCTGCCAAGATAACAGAGTTAGTTAAAAAAAAAAAAAAAAAGTTACCAGAGTTAGAACTTTTCTTTCACTATACACACAAATTATTACAAGTCTGGAACCCTCACTGACCTAAATAGAGTTAAAACTGTCATTTTGCTGGTGATGATGGTGCACACCTTTTTTCCAGTAATTGGGATGCAGAAGCAGGTGAATCTGTGAGTTTGATACCAGTGTGATCTGCACAAAGAAACCCTGTCTTGAAAAAGGAAAACAAAAAACATGATTTCGTTGTTTCTGATAGCTGAGTAGTATTCCATTGTGTAGATGTACCACAGTTTTTTAATCCATTCTTCAGTTGAGGGGCATCTGGGTTGTTTCCAATTTCTAGCTATTACAAATAAGGCTGTATGAACATAGATGAGGAAACATCCTTGTGGTTTGGTGAGGAATCATTTGGATGTATACCCAGAAGTAGTATGGCTGGGTCCCGAGGCAAAGCTATTACAAGTTGTCTAAGGTATCGCCGGACTGACCGCCATAGTGGTTGCACAAGCCTGCACTCCCACCAGCAATGGAGGAGGGTTCCCCTTTCTCCACACCCTCCCCAGCATGTGCTGTCATTGCGTCCAAATGGATGGAACTAGAGAATCTCACCCTGAGTGAGCTAACCAAGACTCAGAGGGATGCACATGGCATCTATTCACTTATAGTCTGATTTTAGCCATATAGCACAGGATAATTATCCTACAACCAATGCACCAAAGGGTACATGAACATAGACTTTTTCGTCTTGTCAATGAGACACTTTGCCCTAGCAGTGCTGCCTTGTAGGCCCCCAGTGTATGAGGAGGCTCTTGGCCCTCATATGACTGCTGAACTGGGGTGGGGGACTGTTATATAGGGACACTGGACTCCAGAGGAGTGGGATGGAAGGGATAGGGGGTAGAGGGTGGGAGGGCAGGACTGGAAGGGGTGGAAAGAGGACACTGTGATGAAGATATAACCTGAAATAATAAATATCAAAAAATACTCATAGAAATCCTTTTTTATTATTATTAATACATTTATTCTGTGTATGTTTGTGGGGAAGGTTGGGGTAGCGCACAAGTGCCATGGTACCATGTAGAAGTCACAGGACCACTTTTGAGAGTTGAGTTGGCTCCCTATGCCATGTGGGTCCTAGCGATCATCAAAGTTGGGGGAAAGACCCCTTACCCACCTACCCACTGGGCCATCTCACCAGCCAGAAGTCTTCTCAAATAATAACATAGATGTAAATATTCTTCTCTTGGGTTAGATAACAAAAAAAATGTATTTGAAAATCACTTCTGTGTTTTTTAAAATACTTGAATTCATGCAACTAGAAATTGTAGTAAACAAATTAAGCAAAATTCAGGAAGACAATTATACATGTGTTCTCTCATATATGGAATCTGGAATTAAAATCTGTGTGTGTGTGTGTGTGTGTGTGTGTGTGTGTGTGTGTGTGTGTGTAAAGAACTTGTACTTAGAATAAGTAAAACAAATTATATCTTTACTAAAAAGATAAGTGATTCAACTAAAAAAATCATCCGATATCTGAATAGATACGTTCTCCAGTTGTCTAATAAGTGCATGACAAGGATCTGAACCTCATTAATCATTAGTGAAAGTGTAAACCAAAACCAATATGATGTATACTCCACGTGCTCTACAGTGCTATAACCAGTGCCTTATCCCTTGCAGACTAGTTAATTTTATATCCAAGATGGGTTGCTTAGAGGAATCTGTGTCTCTTCTGTCCCTTCTCTACAATTTCCCACACCAAACTGATTACCAACTTCATTCATTTCTTCCTTTTTAATTTTATTTCTGAAATTTCTCCTTCTGGCGAGAGTGGGGGTTTACTCTACAGCTCTTGTCTGAGTTCTCATTATTCTGCACATAGTTGAAGAACTATTTAATTTCGCTGCCATGCATGGCAGCTTTTCTCTGTTCAGTCACACTTTTACTGCTTTTCTGTTGATTAGCTGCTGCCTTTAAACACTCTGTGTACGCTTAGCCTGGTTCATGCCTTTACTTTTGATTCACACCTGGATGGTCTGTCTAACATTAATCCATCTTCTTTGGCTCACTGTCTTCTCCTTTCCTTAACCTCAGTGATTATTTTCTGTTTTGTTGCACAGTATTTGTTTCATTTATTTGACAGTTGCTCCTCTGTTATCTTGTGATACCTCTCATGTTTAGCTTATGTTGAATTTCACTTTTAGGTTTATCTAATTTGTTAATACATATATTTCTTAAGTCTTAGAACAAAAATACTCTGAAATTGTTAAACAGATTAGAAATATTTTACTGGTATTCCTTTCCTTCTTTAAATTTATTCAGATTTCTTTTGTTTGTTTTATGTTTGCTATAGTCTAAACAAGTAAAATTTATAAAGAAAGACACCTCTGCCAGGCATGATGGAAAACACCTCAAATCCCAACACTTATGAGACAGAAGCAGGAATAAAATCAGGAGTTCATAGCCAAATTTAATAACTGAGTGGGCAACATAAGACCATGACTCAGAAGGAAAAGGAGAGAGAAAAGAGAAACAGAAAGAAAAGGTCACTACTAATAATATGTAAAGTTGTAAAACCAGGAGGTTGATAAGAAAGTAATTTATTTCACATTTATAGAAAGCTTGTCTTATGTGACTTTTAAACTTATTTAATTACTCTGTATTACCATTAATCTCAGTATCTTTTGTCAAGATTTAACTTCGTAGCCTCAAGATTTTTATTTCTTAAAAGGGAAATATCAAAACATTGTTAAGCTGTAAGGCATTTTTTATTATATCCTTGAAAACTGAGGAATTTTTTTCAAGTTTCATCAAAGAACAATTTTTTAAGGACTTAGCTATAAATCCTGGGAAATAGAAGTTTCTGATGGAATTCCTACCACTGAAATTATTTTAAGTACAACAGAACTGCTGGTGTGCACTATTGTAAGATCCTTTAAAAATCCAGCTGTCAACCAGGTGGTCCTTTCAATGGAGAGAGTATAGTGTTATTTCTTGTTCATATTTATTTTTGACAATTGATTATATGCTCTAAATTGCCTGGCAGCCAGACATCTGTCTAAGTTTTAATTGATACAAATAAGACACATGTTTCCATATTACCTTGAAAAGACACATGTAGAGGTATTAGAAATCATGATTATAGCCATCCATTATACTTTCCATCTTCGTATTATTTTGATCCATTATTAAAGTGAAATAAACTATAAACATATTAGAAAAATAAGTTATTAAAAAATCTTAGTTTGGGGCTGGAGAGATGGCTCAGCGGTTAAGAGCACTGCCTAGTGCTCTTCCAAAGGTCCTGAGTTCAATTCCCAGCAACCACATGGTGGCTTACAACCATCCACAATGTGATCTGGTGCCCTCTTCTGGAATGCAGGTGTACGTGCAGATAGAGCACACATATGCATAAAATAAATAAAATAAATCTTTAAAAAAGAAAAAAAAAATCTTAGTTTTATTATTTTATAATCTTTTGTAACCTTCTTTGTCTTTTCCTTGAAACTTAAATATGAAGTTCATTCCTTGTGTACTTTACATTGAGTTTTGTGATCACTATAAATACTGTATAACTCTGCTTCGATGTCTTACATTTTAGGTGCTTTCTTTGTTCAGTAGCATGACTTATTCAGTTTGAGTATATTTTTCTAACAAAAGTAAAAATTGTAAGTGTTAAAACAGTATTATATGTTTGATAATATATGGAAATATTCATATTGAAATTTTAATCCATTATCAGTTGAATAAAAGATAATCTGAATTAACAGGCAAAGATAACAAGAGGCATATTATCTTCTTCCTGGCTTGGTAAATACCAGCTTACTTTGCAAATGTTGTTATAAAATCCCTAATACTCAATTAATTTAACACTTCTGAAGGCAAACAATTAGGGTTCCTATCAGGGAAATTTACTGAAATGCTTTTTCTAAAGCTTCAGTGGCCAAAAGACAGCACTGGAATGTGAGAAACTAATTTTGGCTTGTTCTAACACCTCAGAATGTTACAAATTAATCAAGTGCTACTTAAAGTCTAAAACTCATTAACTTTTTAAGTTTTACTTTTCCCGTGACAGAGATTAAGTTATAGCATAATGCTTTAGTCTCTTGTTGATTAGACTGCCATCCCCACTGCACAAGTGCCCTCTTATCTGCAGTTTAGTGAGCACAGGCAGTGCTCTGTGCACTGATGTGAAAGAACTAGTTTACTGTCACATAATGTTTACAGGAGACCAAGCAGGAACCTACTCTAGCTCTTTCTGTTTAGATAAAGCACCCTTATCACTACTGAAGCTGAGAGGGGAAACATGGGTTACTCATCCATTTTTTAATAAAGAAAAGGGCTGAATGACATTACAAGTATTTAAGCATTAGATTCTTACTTTAATAATCCTAAAAGGTAAAGTTGTAAAATGTACATAAGGGCCACAAGTCCATACATATCAAATAAAAGTGCCAGAGCATTAACTGAACCCCAGTGCCTACTGATGTCTAAAAGCCCTTATTCAGGACAGACATGCCCAGTTTGTTCCTACTAGAAAAACAAGTTACATGGCATCATAGAAAGAAACATTCCATAGGAATATATGTCTCCTACAGACCGAAAACCAGGAGAGATACAGAAACAAGATGTAGTAACACACATACATTTTTAAATTTTTAATTTATGTCCAAGAACAGAGTTTATGGGGATTATAGAACAGATTGAGGATTGTAATGAACAGGGAAAAAATGAAAAGTATTGAAGGAACAGCAGGAACCATTTGTAATTATGAAAGACATTTCTTCATTTTGTTTTTTTTTTTTTAATCTAAAAACAGTAGCAGGGGGTTCCAAGCAGAGTTCATCATAGGTTGTCAATCACTGTCATGTAGCATTTGCACTGGAAGATGTCTTTATTCAGAAACAGCTGAGCAAATCAGAGACACAGACTCGTAGTTAGTAGTCTGTCCATTCTGCACTAAATAAACAAGGCCAGGGCTAACAAACCAGCCTCTCACATAAAAATATAATGGACTCCACTGACCTTACTGCCCTCCATTCAGCTTCAATCCCTGTTACATAAAAGCTTCACTACCCACTTTCAATTTCCTTTAATTACCTACATGATGTAGATAAGAAAATGAACCTTCCTTATAGTCAGTGATCACACACAGGAAATTAGACAGCTTGTTTAAAACTAGAGGAGTAATGTGGAAGTAAATAATTCTATATGTCCTGCTGAAGAAGTATCTACACAAAGAGTTTCTGTGTGACTGTTTGTTTTTAACCAGGGATTTTGATTGTTTTACTAGCTCTGCTGATCCTGGGATTGCTGCTTTTCTAACCAATCTAAACTGAGTTTTACAAAACCCCTTTGTGAGTATTCTAAAACATCTATCATAATAAAACACTTGTGGGGACATAAGAGGTAAGCAGAGTGGTGAAGCAAGCACGTCGCATTCTAAAGAGCTTAGAAAATTGTGAAATGGAATTCCATGAGCAAATGCCCATGACTTTCACTGGAGAGTCTGGCAAAGCAATAGAGGATTAAATAGCAGTTGTCTTCAGTCTTCATTTTAACTCTTCTTCTGAGCTTTATGATCAAACCACCAGCAACAACAGCTTGAAGCCAGTAATAATTTTATTCGTCCATCTAAAAGTCAGTAATATTTTTTTCATTTGTATGAATCATACCATTTGAGCATTGATTAGTAAACAATATAAGGTTTCAAACTTCTGTAACTTTTCTGCACATGTGAGAATAAATGATTCTTTATTATCCCTATCTGCACAGTATCTTCAGTTAGCTCCACTGAGGTACACTGCAGACTGTTGTTTCCTTAGCACCCACACAAGACCTGAGTGGAGATTAGAGACTAAACCCCACAATATCAAATCTATACTTCAGTAGGATACAACTTCTGAATATTTGTTAGTTATTTAACTCTCTTATAACAGGAACACATTATCATTGAAAGAACCAATGTTTTCTGTGACTCAATGACTCATATTCATTGGTTATTTGAGTGGCCATCAAGATGGCTCAGCAGGTGAAGACAGTGGATATGAAATGGTAAAATACACGTACATAGTCTAAACAAATTCACCTGAAATTATAGACCAAAACTCAAGTAACTGATGCTTAAGCCAGTTCACATCATGTGTGATATCAGATATGGAGATCATAGTCATTTTTATAATACCTCACACATTTAGAAAGTCTTTACTGTCGCATTGAATCCTCATACCAAGCCTTAAGTTAAGACAAGAATTTTAACTTCAGTGGGTACAGACTGTCTCAGAAGTCTCATATTGTGTAAACAGCAGATCTACCTGCTATATCTGTTCTCTTTCAACTACCCCATACCACACCACACCACCCACCCTGCTGATCTGTGTATCTCTAAGGCAATGGATTACTTAACCACATTCCTTGAATTCCATGTAATTTAAATATTGAGTAGAAGAGCTCTTTAGATTCAAGGACTCAGAAGTAGAGTGATTTACTGTGAGGTTAGAAAATCTGGCTTCAAGCCCCAGTACTGTCCCAACCTTAAAAAAATCAGCCAAGGAAATAGTAGTTTTAGATTAGGAAACCTTTTTAATATGGATAACTTCTAATTACAGAAATCAGTGTTATTTTGTGTTCTAAAAAAATTTCTAAGCCAAATAACTCCTTTGAAGATCTGAAAAAATGTTGCATGTGTCAAATTGACACAAAAGCTATTTTATGTAAGAGATTATTCAGTAACCAGATGGATGCAGGCATTTTGGTCCTATGCTGTCCTCAAGCATATATGTGGACATAACTTATGTTTAAAACACAGTAGTGAAAAAAACAAAACAAACAAAAAACATAGTAGTAATGTTGTCCTCTAAAGACATTTCCTCATGAATCATTCCCCCTATTTTTTTTACGAATCCCTCTTTTTTTTTTTTATTTTTATAAATAAATTTATTTATTTGTTGCTTCAGGTTACATCTCCATCATGTTGTCCTCTTTCTCCCCTTCCCAGACCCCCTTTTCAATATAAATTTGTGCCCTACCCCATCTATGTTTTACCTTTTAAGAAAGTAATTTTGCTGTTCTTCAACTCAGTTAAACTCCTCCAAGATACCTTCCCAAACCCTTCCCATGTGCCTCTTCCAGTATTTGTTCCATTGTCATTCTGCATTTATCTGTGGACTGGAATTCCTAATAGCCTACAGAGTTCCAACTGATTTTGTTTACTACTGTGTATCAATAACACATTTTGAACATGAGCTTAGTTTCAAAAGTATTCAATACACATTTTTATTAAAATATACGTAAATGTTGCAAGGAAACAGGATTCTTTAGTTCAGAAAGATTGCTTTAGAACCCTACTGTGAGACTCAGAGTCTCATAGTTAAATTTTGAGTTGTTTAGGAATCAAGAGGGTGTTCTGGATCTAAGAAGATGATTTTAAAATTGTGATACAAGTTAGTATGAAAGCTGAGTCAGATATAGAACTTTAAACTCATGGAGATGGTTAGATGGTAGAATGTTAAAGTCAGGGGCCAAATATGTATGGACTGGACATTGGGAATGTATGCTAAGCCATTTAACTCTCATAAATGTGGCGTATTTATTTCTGTTGTTTTGTATAGTATTTACTGTTATAAGAGAAGGAACCATTTGTTGGACTGAAAGGGGGAGCTGTTGGGGGAAAGAGGGTGGAAGGTTGGGACAGGAGGGGGGAGTAGGGAAGGGATTGTGACTGAGATGTAACTTGAAGAAAAAAAAAATAAAGTATTTAAATAAAAAAAGAAGAAAGAGGTAGTGGTTGGTAGGTAAGATCAAAATATAACTATATAAATGTGTGAGACTTTCAAAGAATAAAAAAAATTTAAATACATTGACCCATTAAAAAAAAAAAAGAAAGTGCCATCATTCAAAAGCATGGTGAAAGGAACCTGTGGACGTTCATACATTCTGCTTAACAACAAATTATGCACAGTTTATGATTTAAAACTAAAAATCACAGGAATTGAAACTGAAATACCACACAACAACAGTGTATTCACTGGGGCAGTAAGAAATAAAAGCATTTTAAACCCCACGTTGTTGTTCAACTTGTAAATAAAGATTTTGATGAACTGAGCACTTTGTTAATTGTGTGTGCCATTTCAGCACAACCACTGAAACAGTAGAAAGAGGAGATTTAATGAGAGAACATGTGTTCAAAACCCAAACAAGGCAAACAAACCCACAAGAAACATGATTTCCAGGAGAGCACAAGTTTGCATAAAGCAAAAGGATGCCTAAGGAGAGGAATCTACCACAAATAAGAGAGAAAGTCATGTCTTACATTAAAAACATTCTGGACAATGGGCCCTTTAAGCTTTCTATACTATGAACTGTTCTCAAGATCACCCCAAAGTGTAAGTCTTTCAATTACAGGCCATATCAGTTTACAAGGACAGAACTCTTCCAAATATGTCTGAGCTAGATTGTGGGGTCCCAAGAAACAATGAAGTGGGTGACCTAATGACCATATTTTGAAATTTTGTTTCTGTGTGAGGATATTGCCACCCCTTGGTGGTTCTGAAGTCAGTAAATAGCAAATATTGGTTTATATGCCAATTTCTGGGGGAGTTTATATAAAAGGAAGATTTGTATTCATTTTCTGAAGTTACTATTCATGCTAATAAAATGTTTCTTTTCTTAAAAAAAAAAAAAGAACCCCACTGTGGTTCTTGTGTTTACACTATTGCTGTCTTTGTATATCCTACACTGACAATCTATAACCCTATGTAGAACTTGGATGGCGATGACTGTACTACAGAATATTTTTCCAGCTGGAAATGGACTCAGCTGTTCTCAGACTCTTCTGATACTGATACTAGTGTCAATGAGCACATTCACAAGCCTGGTGAAGAAAGGATTAAAGCAATAAATCGGGCCATTCAGTCAGAATTGGCACAGTTTAGAGAACATTGAAGTCACATCTTTCATGGAGTTGGGATTCTAGGATTGGAAAATAAAACAAACAAGCAAACAAAAAAACCCAAAAACAAATAAACAAAAAAAAAAACAAAGTTACCAAATAACTTCTCAAGCAGAGGAAGTGATGTGTGTACTCATTCCTGTTCAGATATGCAGCTTCTCACTTAAATACCAGGAGTTTCTCTGGCATTTAAGGACATCTTTATTTCTTTCTTACCAAATAAGGCAATTAGCTCACACTTACATATCCGACTATTATGAAATGTGCATCTACCATGGCCTTGTAGCTGTCACCTCTAATCACAGCAGATGGGAGGCTGAGACAGGATCACAAGTTCAAGGCTAGCCTGGGCTATGTGGTAAATTCTGGTTCAGACTGTTCTATAGAGTCTGATCATTTCTCAAAATAACCCAAAAAGAAAAGAATAAGAAAAAAATTGTCTTTGAGTATCAGAATTACACTAACTTCAGAAAGATGTCCACATGTTCAGAACTGTTAAATCAGGAATTTAAGAGTTCTCCCCATTGAAGAGAAGGAAATTATATATGTGTGTAATTCAATAGGTTTGAAACATTGTATATTTGAACTTGTGTTGTAAATCTGAATGGTTCCTTAGGCAGTTAATAATACTAATTTAATATGTTAGTTATTCAGCCAGATTCTGATGTTTTATTTTAATTGAACTTTCCAAATAATGTGTAAATCTCAGATTCCTCGTACTGAAAACCGTAGATCCTATTTGGTTTTCAGTATTAAAAAAATCACTATATTTTCCTTGTTAAAGACAAAAATAAATTGTGTTTTATAAACAAGAAAAATCTAAGATGTCTACCCTTTTAGCTTTTTGTACAGGCCTTAATCTGATTTGTCCTCCTTTCCTATCTTACACCCAACTGCCTAGATTACTGCTATCTTTTAGTATATTTTGCATACTTGACAAAGTTCTTTTCACTGAGTATTTTCTACCTTCTCTGCTATTGAAAGCACTATCATCTCCCTTCTCTTGGAGGCTCAAACTCATGCCATCTTTAACTGCCTTTATTGTTAATTATTGTTATTTGCTCTTCTCATACTATTTTCCTGGAATGCAGGTAATTTCTTATCATCTTCTACAAACTGTTGTAAGCCTAGAGGAAATACTGTCTTTTGTGAGAAACTTTCCAACACATCCCATCTTTTTCAGCAACACTTAATACTACAGTTCAAATAAATTATATTTCTCAACATGGCTTTAATTTCTTAGAGTGAAAAAAAAATCACATTTTAATTTCTGAGCCTCTTTTTTATTTGCCCTTTGTTGGGTTTTTGTTTTGTTCTTTTTCATGTGTGTGTGTGTGTGTGTGTGTGTGTGTGTGTGTTTGGTTGTTTTGTTTTATTTTGTTTGTGATTTTTTTTTGTTTGTTTGTTTGTATTCCTTATTCCAGTTGGCATATCTGGGAACATAGGTGGACTTGCAGATAAAGATCTAGATGAAACCTAGACATGGCACAATTGGTTATCATGTGTATGACAGTGCTTCCATCCTAAATTTACCTGATCCAAAACAATATTGTGCTGGGTAATTTTATGTCAGTTTGACACAAGCTAAAGTCATCTGAGAGAAGAGTCCCTCAACTGAGAAAATTCTTTCATAAGATCTAGCTGTAAGATATTTTCTTAGTTATTAGTGTGGGAGGGCCCAACCCATTGTGGTGGTACTGTCTCTAGGCTTGTAGTCCTGGGTGCTTTGGAAAAGCAGGCTGAGAAAGTCATGTTGAGCAAGCCAGTAAGTAGCATTCCTTCATGGCCTCTGCATCATCTCCTGGCTCCAGGTTCCTGCCCTGTTTAAGTTCTGTCCTGACTTCTTTTGATGATAGAGTGATGTGGAAGTATAAAGTAAATAAGCCCTTTCTATCCCAACTTGCTTTTTGGTCATGATATTTCATTGCAGCAATAGAAACCCTAATCAAGACAAATAGCCTTTATTGTAGTTAGTCTTTCCTTATTGCAGGTGGCTTCAAAATAAAAAGAAAAGCAGATTTTGCATTCATTAAGAAAACCAACATGAAATTAGAGACAGAGTATTAACTGGTGATATGTACTTTACTACATAAGTACATTTCTTACATAAGGAAGCATAAAAGGTTGGTGTTGTGCAGCAGGTATGATAGTTTTGACTGTTGCAAAAGAAAGTTTTAAAAGAAATTGACATTTCAAATTATTAAACAGGATGAAACAAATAATATTCAAGCTACTTATTCAGCAAATTGTATTAAATTAATTAAAAATAATTTCACACATATTTTTCACTATCTTGCCCTCCTTATCTTCTTCTCTCTTGGAGGAATGTGTTCCCACTGCCCTCTTCACTTCTCCATTCATATCTCCTTTATATCCTAACTTCCTTTTTCTTGAAGAAACAACTTCACCTTTTTGGACAGCATGCTGTCTATAGTTGAAGCAAGGGGTTTTTCTTGCCACTAATGCAACCATCTCCAATTGGAGATTCTTCGATTCTCTTCATCTACGTGGAGTAGAATAAGGAGCTGACATGTCTCAAAAGGACAAAACTTGGAAGCAGGTAAGTCTCCAGCCTAGCTCTGCCAAGACAGGGTAGGCAAGTCCTTCATAATTCCTGCTCTACAATTAATGTCTGTCAGAGAAACGGGGCCAAAGGGCTGAAGATTGATGCTCTAATGTATGGAGAAAAAGTGGGAACTGTCCAGGTAGTCAGTTGTAGGTCATTTCTTAGTTTTGGAAGCTGCTGGCCCTGCACTTCCTGTATAATCAGATATATTTATCCCTCTCATGTCTCTGAGGTGGTTGAAGACTAGATAGCTAGAATCTCTTAGTTAAATTTTGAGTTGTTTAGGAATTAAGAGGGTGTTCTGGATCTAAGAAGGTGTTTTTAAAATGGTGATGCAAGTTAGGATGGAAGCTGAGTTAGATATAGAACTTTTAAACTCATGGAGATGGTTGCATAGTAGAATGTTAAAGTCAGTTGCCAAATATGTATGGACTGGACATTGGGAATGTATGCTAAACCTTATAATTTTCATAATTGTAGCCTAATTATTTTTGTTATTTTGTATTGTATTTGTTTTTATTAGAGAAAGAACCAATTGTTGGACTGAAAGGGGAATCTGTTGGGGGGAAAATGATATACCTTAAACTTTTTTTTAAAAGTGGATGGAGTGTGTGACTGGAGGGTGGAGTGGAGAGTGGATTGTGATTGAGATGTAATTTGAAGAAATAAAAATTTTTTAAAAAATAAAAGAAACAACTTTGCCTTTTTCAGTAGGCAAATGTTTTTTGCTGGATTCTTTTATATTTCCAGTTATTTTTTCTTCACAACATTTGTAATAATGTCTTGAGGCACAACTAAAGGGCCTCTTTATCCCATGCAGTGACAAGATATTCAACAAATGCTTTGTTAGATTAATTTATTTTACTCAAAATTTCTAAGTAGGAATTTCCCAGCACTCCTCTAATCTTTTTTATAAGAGTCTAACACTATAACCATTCCTACCATTTTTTGGTACTCCCATAATATGCAGTTGGCATGTAATAATAGTGGAATATTCACAATCATGTATAAAATATTTGGGAGCTGGAGAGATGATCCAGTGGTTAACAGCATATGCTACTCTTCCGGAGGACCTACGCTTAGTTTCCAGCCCCCACATCAGAGGATCTACAACCACCTGTAACTCTAGCTCCAGAGTCCAGTACCCTCATCTAGCCTCCTGCACACATGTGATGACATCTAGTCACAGAGACACACACGCATATACATAATTTTTATTTGAATAGAAAATGCAGAATTGTAATATAAAATACAGTATCATACATAGATACTATATATTGATAGTTGAGTACATAGAGTATATTGACACAATGACAATTCACAATTTCAAAACAAGCATTATCTTACTGCCATGTATATGAACTTTAGCCTCTCTAACTCTACTGCTGACCAGTTATCACTGTGCTTTCTGTCACAATAGATTAGTTTGTATTTACTTAAGTACTATGTAAATGAAATCCTATGATATACTCTCTTTGGAAAGGGTTCTAGCTTTTTTAACTCAGGATAATTATGTATTGATGGTTGATTCTCTTCACTGGATAGCAAAAATTTGCATCCGAACAAAACACAAATGCTTATTGCTTCACCTGTTGATGTTTATGATGTCAGAGTCTGCATACAAGTCTTTGTATGGTTATATCTTGGGCACATTGGTTATAGTGCAGTGGCTGAGTCATGTGACAGTTGTGTGAGTAGGTTTAAGTGAATAGGAAACTCTTTTCCAAAGAGATTATAGCACCTTACATCCTGCCCAAGGTTTTCATCATTCCTTTTAACACTTGGTTTGTTGGTTATTCAAACTTTAAATATTTAATTTTTGTTTTCCTAAACTATCAACATTACACCTCTCTACATGAAATAATTCTTCAAACTTTTTAACATTTTGTTGAAGTATGTTATGTTTTCAGCAATAGGATGTGTTACCATCAAACTGTAGATGGTAACCAGTACCATTTATGATAACCTGTAATGTTGTGGGGAGGTTCTGTGTGATCCATTGGCCAACAACTCAACTAAAGATATTGCATTGTTGGTACTTACTTGGGCTTTTATTTGATAGCATATGATGTCTAGTTTGGACATTGTCCCTGCATTATATGATAACTATGTACATTACTTTTATTTATGAATATATCTTAGAAACGTTTTTTAAGGCAAGCAAAGTGGCACATGCCTTTACTCCCAGGACTCAGGAGACAGAGGCAGGCAAATCTCTATGAGTTCAAGGCCAACCTATTCTATGTTGTTCCAGGACAGCCCTAGAGTTTTGTATGTGAGACCAAGATTTTTTCTCAGTTGTCCCGGCTGACCTGAAACTAATAGCAGTCCTCCTGCATCAGCCTCTTAATATTGAGTCTGTAGGCATAAGCCACCATGCCAACATTATAACAAGTCTTAAAATCATGTAGTGCTAGCATTTCTATTATGGTGTCTTTTTTCTGAAATTTGTCTATTCTAGGTCCTCTGCATTTCCTTATGAATTTTTCAATCCAACTTGTGAATTCCTCGCAAAAGAAAAAAGGAATTTCTGTGGTTGTGGTTGGAAATATTTTAAGTCACTAGGTCAGTTTGAGACTACCAAAGGATACTTCTCCATTTAGTTAGTTTTTTGTTTGTTTTTTCTTTTTTGTTTTTTTTACTTTTCTCAGCAGGGTTATATAGCTTTTATGATATGTGTTTTACATATTTGGCAGTTTCATCTGTAGGTACCTCTCATAATGTATGCCAGTAGAATTTTTCAGTTTCTGAAGGTTAATTTGCAAATCCAAATTCATTTGTTAGTTCTAGCTTATTATTTTTACTGTTCATCAGGATCAAATAAAGGCAGTTTTGGTTCTTCCTTTTCAGTCTCTGTGCCTTTTTATTGCCTGGTATTACTGGCTAGAACCATTGTAACAATGCTGAGTACAGAATCATTACAACACAGAACAAACTTCCTGTCTTTTTTCTCTCGGGGTGAACACATTCAGTGAGTCACTATTAAGAGATAGCATTTAACTGTAGATTTCTGAGATTTCATTTACAAAATTGAAAAGGTTTACTAAGTTTGCTAAGAATGTTTTTGTTACACTGGATGTTGGCCTTTATATGTTTTCTTTTCTAAATCAATTGACATGATCATAGCTTTTTTTCTTTGCAAGTTTCTTAATAAATTTATTTATATTTATTGATTTTTTTAGATCTTTAATCACATTCTGGAAGTAAACCTGACTTTATCATTATATATTATTTTACAGAAATGTATTAATTTTATTGATTTATGTGTTAGTGTGTACATAAGTGCATTCCATGATGCACATATAGAGACCAGAGGAAAACTTTCTAGAATCTGAACTCACCTTTCATGTGTTGAAATGGGGGTCTTTCATAATTTTTTTCCATATTCCAGACTGGCCAAACCACAAGTTTCCAAGTGATTTTTTTGTACAACCTCCCAGCTCACTCTTGGAGTATTGGGATTATTAATTGCATCTGACACTTTATGTGTATTTGGGGGATTGAAATTAGTCAGGCTTGTGAAGCAATTGTTTATACCTCCTTGATTTTGTAAATTGCATTCACTATAATTTTGTTTACATTGTTGCCTGTTTGTGAACAATGTTAGTATATTGTTGTTGTTGTTCTCTAATATAATCACCTCATATGGATTCAAGGACAATGTTAGTGACATGGAGTTGGTTTAGAAATTCATATACAATTAGTTTAGATAGTTTTTATTATAATTTAGTAACAATTCCATCACAGACAGAATTTTTTAGTGCAAATTCAACTCATTTAAATAAATGGTGATTTTTCAAGATATCTATTCCTCGGTGAACTTGGTTCTGTGTATCTGTCAAAGAAGGACATTTTATTTATGTTTACATTTATAAGCAATAAGTTGTTCATAATTTTTCTTATTACCAGTTTGGAATCTGTAAAATGCCTAGGCATGCATGTGCCTAGTCCCAAGCCTGACACTGATGTATGCCTCCTCTCCTTCTCTCTGGGTGTCTGAAGGAACTGAAGGGTCCTGAGTTGTCCTCATTCCAAAATCAGGTCTCAGTCTTATTGTGGTTATTTCCTATTTCAATAACCTCATTAATTTTTTATTGTTTTCTTTCTTGATATTTGGAACCATTTAAATCTTTTACTTCCTTAAGTAGCTTGAAGTCATTGAATTCAGACACTTTTTAACTTTAATATAGGCATCAATTTTATACATGTCCACTGTGTATGTTCTAGTGAGAGACAACAAAATCAGATATACTGTGTTTTTATTTTCATTCAATTCAAAGTGATTTCTGAATATTGGAGCTTTTCCAGAGATGTGTTTGTTACCAACTTCTCATTTAGTTTTCATTTGGTTATAATATAATCTGAAAATCGTTTGTAGCCAAAAATATGATAGGCCTTGATAAATGTTTCATGTGTGCTTAAGAATAATTAATTTTAGCCGGGCGGTGGTGGCGCACGCCTTTAATCCCAGCACTTGGGAGGCAGAGGCAGGCGGATCTTTGTGAGTTCGAGGCCAGCCTGGTCTACAAAGTGAGTCCAGGACAGCCAAGGATACACAGAGAAACCCTGTCTCGAAAAACCAAAAAAAAAAAAAGAATAATTAATTTTATAATGTTGGTTAGAGTCAATTTAGCAGTGTACAGTTCTCATGTATCTTCAATCATTTTTATTTATTTAAGGTTTTATCAGTTTATTGAAAGATAGATGTTAAGTCTTTGCTTACCCAACTTTTGACTTTTCAGATTCTGTACTCTACCAACATTCTTTTATAAATTTAGAAATGTATTTAGATAAGAATTTTCTCATATTGTTAGGGCATTTTGGGTGGTTGATTCTGTTCTTTTTATAAAATGACACATTTATAAAATTTCACATTTTCTCTCTTTAAAAAAAACCAAGCTAAATAAACAAAAAAGAACAAAGAAAACAAATTATTTTTTTCTTTTCTTTTTTTTAATAATTTATTTTTTATGTCTTCAAGTTACATCTCAATCACAGTCCCCTCCCTACTCCCCCCTCCAGTCCCACCCTTCCACCCTCCTCCCCCTTATTAAAGCACACAGAAACCATGTAATTCATTGTATGTTAGCCAACCACTGAACATGAGGTCTGCTCTGAAATGCAGTTGATAAACTCTATACCACTCAATTTGAGAAAACTGATTTTACCTCTCCCAGCACCTATCTGTTGTTAGGAGTGATATTTTCAACCTACTTCCCCTTCTCCATGCTCGGATTTTTCTTTTCTGGCTTTGATTTATACATGTATTATGCCTGTTGGGATAGTCTTTTTGAGTTCATATGTACATCATCTCTGTTGAGTCTCTAAGATGATGTTTCCTTGGAGTCATTCTATCACCTCTGGCTCTAGAGATCTTTCTATCTTCTCTTCCTCATAGATACCTGACCCTTGAACGAAAGGATTTGATGAAGACATCCTATTTAGAGATGAGTTCTCCAAGGTCTCTGACTCTGCACATGTCCAGTTGTGGGTCTTTATGTTAATTTCCATCCACTGCAAGAAGATGCTTTCTGATGAGAGTTGGGTGGTGCAGTAATCAATGGATGTAGCAGTACGTCTTTAGGAGTCTTTATTGTTGTAGTCATGTAGTAGAATAGTGGTAGATTTTATCTTAGAGTCTATGACCTATCTAGTCTCAAGTTCCTTCCCTCATGAACAGTGTAAGGTATAGAGTCTATCTCATAGACTGAGCCTCAAATCCAATATGAAAGTGGTTGATTTCCATCCACCATAAACATTTTTGCCACTATTGCCTAGGTGTATTTTGCAGGCAGGTTACTGTTCAGGTCTCAGGGTTCATAGCTAAGTGACATTAATTAGTTTTTCCTCTGATAGCATATATAGTAAGTACTTCCAGCACTATGAAGACTAGTCAGTAAGGGGTGAAGCTTCTAGTTAGACCCTGCCTTGGTTTCTTTATGTGCTACAACATAAGGAAGTGGCATCTTCCACAATAGGACCTTATCATCAGGTTATTCAGAGTAACTAGTAGCATTGGCAATAATAGCCTGCGATGTTATGAAGGTCTGTGGGGTCCCTTTGACCAACAACTCAACAATATAACCCATCCCTAGGATTGGGGCTCTCATTTGATAGCATATGATACCTACTTGGGGCCTTGTCTCCCCCATTATATGGTAACTCCATTTAATTTCTTGTTATCTATTTTAAGAAATTTCTAGAGTAGTAGGGTTTCCTCATGGCTTTTCAGAAGACCCTTGGTGTTAGATGTCCCTCCGAATGTTCCCTTTATCCTATCACTCTCCCCATTTAATCTTCCTATTCTACAGTCCCCTTTCCCCTTGTAACACTATATTCTATTTCCCATTCTATAGAAGATCACCCTCCTCCTTCCTGGTCCCTTATGTCTGTGGATATTCTAAATGAAGCACACATATCTGAAACTTGAAAGCTAACATCCGCATATAATAGAAAACATGGAGTGTTTGTCTTTATAGAACTAAATTGCCTCATTCAGGCAACTTCCTAGTCCATTTACTTATCTGCAAATTTCATAGTTTCATTTTTCTTAATAGCTTAATAATATCCCATTATGTAAATGTATACATTTTCATTATTCATTCCTCAGTTTACAAACATTTAAACTATTTTCCATTTCTGGCTATTATGAATAGAGCAGCAATGAACATAAATGAGCCCAGAAAATCTGTATCTGTAGTATTTTCTCTAAGTAGAATTACTTTACTTCTCCCTGAAGCCCCTCCCATTCGCCCACACTCTCAAATTGATTGCCTCTTTTTCTTTATCATTGTTAAAACATAAATATATACATACATATACACACATGCAAATATGATCTGATGAGTCTGATTTTGTCATGTATGTATATATAATTCTAATAGGCCCATCTTTATATGTTACTTGACCCTTATTTGTCATGATTCTTTCTTTGTTCTGTACTTTTAGTGTTTTGATTATTATGTGGAGGGAGGATTTTCTTTTTTGGTCCAATCTATTTAGTATTCGGTAAGCTTCTTACACATTCATAGGCATCTCTTTCTTTAGGGAAATTTTATGCTATGATTTTGTGGAAGATATTTTCTGGGCCTTTGAACTGGGAATCGTCTCCTTCTTCTATTCCTATTATTCTTAGGTTTGGTTTTTTCATAGTGTTCCAAATTTACTGGATGTTTTGTGTTAGAAACCTTTCAGATTTACCATTTTCTTTGACCGATGTATCAATTTCTTCTATTGTATCTTCTACATTTGAGATTCTCTCTTCCATCTTTTGTATTCTGTTAGTGACGCTTTTGTCTGTAGTTTCTGTTTTCTTTCCTAGGTTTTCCATCTCCAGGATTGCCTGAGTTTGTGTTTTCTTTATTGCTTCTGTTTGCATTTTCAGGTCTTGAACAGTTTTACTCATTTTCTTTGCCTGTTTGGTTGTATTTTCCTGTATTTTAAGGGATCTATTCATTTCTTTCACTTGTTTGATTGTATTTTCCTATATTTCTTTGAGGGATTTATCCTTTCCTCTTGAAAGCCTCTATCATCTTTATGATATAAGATTTAATGTCATTTTTTTGCACTTCAAGTGTGTTAGAGTATCCAATACTTGCTGTAGTAGGATAGCTGGATTCCTGTGGTGCCATATTGCCCTGGGTTTTGTTGGTTGTTTTCTTACACTTGACTTTAGCTAATGGTAACAGGCCTCTGGAACTGCAGGTAGAGCTTGTAGTCTCTGATTGTACCAGGCCTCTGGTTGTCCTGGATGGCAGTAGACCTCCAGAGATTCAAGGAGAGATGGCAGTCCCTGATGGTTGTAGGCTTCTGGTAGTCCCTAATGACTGCAGACTTCTATAGTCCCTGCTGGCTATTGCCCTCTTGGATTACAGGTAGAGCTGTGACCCGGGAAATTGCCAGCAGAGGGGATGGGACAGACCTCACAGCTGCTGGGTTTGCCCAGAAGAACTGTCAGTCAGGGAATTGAGGGAGGAGTCTCATGTGGTACTCTCTGATAGCTGCAGGCTTCTGGGACTGCAGGTAAAGCTGTGATCCAAGAAGTGGGGCCCAGAGGGGATGGGGTGGACCTCACTGCTGCTGAATTTGCATGGAGGGACCCAACAGGCAGGGAATTTTCGGACATTTATTTAAGTGTTTCTCAGCCATTTGAGTTTCCTCTATTGAGAATTCTGTTTAGATCTGTGCCCCATTTTGTAATTGGGTTATTTGTTTTCTTGATATCTAAGATTTTGAGTTCATTTTATATTTTAGACACATGCCCTCTATTGAATGTGTAGTTGATAAAAATAAATAAATCTTTTCCCATTCTATAGGTTGCCACTTTGTCTGAATGATGGTATCCTTTGCTGTACAGGAACTTTTAAATTTCATGAGGTGCAATTTAGTACTTGATTCTCTTAGTGCTTGGCTGTGCTAACAGTGTTCTGTTCAGAAAGTCTCTCCTGTGCCAATGTGTTCAAGGATATTCCCCCACTTTCTCTTCTGTCAGGTTCAGTGTATCTGGTTTTATGTTGAAGTCTTTGATCCATTTGGAGTTTAGTTTCTGCAGAATGACAAGTTTGGATCTGTTTAAATACATTTGGCGTTTAGTTTCTGTAGGGTGACAAGATGGCTCTGTTTGGATTCATCTACATGCAACCATCCAATTTTAATACTACCATTTGTTGAAGATGCTGGGGTTTTTTTCTCCCCCAATGTATATTTTGGCCTTTTTATTAGAAAGCAGATATTTGTAGGTGTGTAGATTTATGTCTGGTTCTTCAGTAAATTCCATTAATCAATTTGTCTATTTTTGTCCCATGCTGTTTTTATTACTATATGTTGATACCAAAGTAATAGTGGCTCTGTTAAAAGAATTTGGAAATGTTCCTTCAGTTTCTATTGCCTCAGTTGTGGCCAGATTTGTTGTACCCCTACTTCTGCCTCAAATAGGGCCCCAAGTCCTATATAAGAAACCTCTACTGTTTTTACCCTTCTGCTAGCCTACCACCACCCCACCCATTGCACTGATGAAGGACTTTCTGGAATCTGAACTCTAAAATACAAAGTGGCTCCGATACTAAAAAACAAGCATCATTTTTCTGCTCTACACATGTCACATTGGGGTAACTATAACCAAAGTACCTATCCAACTAAGACAAGACCAGACATCGACACCAAAAAACAACCAAGACAATATGCCTCCCCCAGAAACTAGCACCCCTATTTTAACATCCCTTGAGAAAAGCAATTTAGCAAAATCACAAGACAAGTACTTCAAAATAGCTTTTATGAATATTTTCAAGGACCTTAAAGTAGATATTAACAAATAACTCGATGAAGGCAGTGAAAACACAGTTTAATGAAATAATGAAGACAATTCAAGATGTCAAACAAAATTTAGTAAAGATATAGAGTAACTAAAGGAAAGCCAAAATGAAATAAAACTGGAAATGAAAAACTGAGCAAGTCAAACAAAAAACTCAGAGGTAAGCCTCACCAACAGATTGAAAAACATAGAAGAGAGAATTTCAGTTCTTGAAGACAAAGTAAAAGAAACAGAGAGCTCAGCCAAAGAAAATGTTAATTATAAAAGAAACTGGGATACTGAAAAGACCAAAGCTATATATTATGGAATAGTGGAAGAGAAGCAGCTCATGTGAAAGGCATAAAAATGTATTTTTAGCAGCTAAAAAATGTTTTATAAATCCTAACCATTATCACCAAAACAGGAAGCCCCAAGTTATAACCAATAAATTCACCTAGAAGATAAATAATGTATGAAACACAATCTGCTCCCCCAAAAAAATACTTAACAAAAAAAAGGATCAAAGAATAAGTGAGGCATATAAAGTGTGTTTTTATACCAGAAAAGTATAGATTTCTAGAAAACAGCTAAGATTATACATTTAAAACTAAAACATGTCAACAACCATGGTAAGTATAAATGGTTCGAACAACCATAATCAAAGGCAAGGATTACCTGAATAATGGACCATAACTCATGTTATTTTCTTATCAGCTTCCATCTATCGTTATTCTCTCTGTTATAGGCCCTGTTTTCGTCCCTTATTTTTTTATGGTTAGTAATCCTTAATTAGATGCAAATTTTACCATCAAGAATTTTTTTTTTTTTTTGGTTTTTCGAGACAGGGTTTCTCTGAATATCTCTGGCTGTCCTGGACTCGCTTTGTAGACCAGGCTGGCCTCGAACTCACAAAGATCCGCCTGCCTCTGCCTCCCAAGTGCTGGGATTAAAGGCGTGCGCCACCACTGCCCGGCTAGCCATCAAGAATTTTTATAAACCTGTAAATCTTTTAGAGCTTTGTTCTGGAATTCAATTAATTTATTTGGAAGCACATGATCCCTTTAAATCTTTTATGAATCTTTTTAAAGAAGTTCTAGAGTAGTATTCACTGCATAGCCCTCAGGCAAGACCATCTCCACTCTGTACCCTATGATCTGTGATTTTTTTTCTGCTCTATGTGATAGGAATAGGAATTAGTCTAAGCACTATTTCAGTGCTTAGACTTTGTAAAGTCTTACTGTTTTTTGCACAATTTTTTTTATCCAACTTTAGGCAACTTAACCTTCCTAGTGCTGAGAACCTTTAATACAGTTCCTCATGTTTTGGTGACTCGAAAACCATAAAATTATTTTCTTTCCTACTTCATAACTGTAATTCTGCTACTATTATGAATCGTAATGTAAGATTCTAGGTTTTTCAGTGGTCTTAGGTGACCCCTGTGAAAGGGTCATTATACCCACGAAAGAGTTGAAGACTGCTGCTCTAGACAGTATTTTGGTGAAGAATCACAGAGGAGTTCCTGCAGATTTCTAGAGCTCCTGTACACATGTTCTCCATGCCCTCCACCCTTGATTTGTCGTCATCTTCTCTAGTACAGATACATAAAACTTTAGTCACCTTCATATCTATGGATTTATAACTCCATCTCAATTCAAGAATCTTCCAAGTCCACTTGGGTTGTGCATTTCTGCACTACATTCTGGAAAGTCTTCGTACTGTAAGTTAGGAGATAGTAAGGCTCACATAGTTTGTTTCCTAAATCTCAAGTGTTCTTTGTCGTATGGACAGTACCTTAAGAGTCACTGCTTTACATGCTTTATCCTTTCTCTGTTATCCAAATGTTATAAAACCATTTATAACTTTAGCCCATTCCTAATGCTAAAAATGGTGTTGAACTTCCTTATCAACAGCAGTAGGCTGACTCGCAACCACATATTTGGGAAAATATGATTTCTCTTTCACAAAAATATTCTAAGAAAGTAGATAAATCTGTTTTTAGTGGAACAGGCTGTTTTCATTTAGGCATTGGTCTCTATCATGTCAATCATAAACACATATGGAAGCTTCTAAAAAAATCAACAATAGCTTAGCACTTAGTACATAAGAATTTCATGGCAATGAGTTTTTATTTGATGGTCCTGTTCTCCACCCTTTGCTCAACCTTACTAGTCCCATTCCTGATCTTTTTTCCAGCACTGTTTTGTTTCTTCCACTCTTTACAGATCGTAACCCTCACTTTTTTCACAAAGCTTTTCCTGACCTTCTGAACAACTTAGATTCCCCAAATTGAAAGTCTGTTTAGTACTCTGTAGTTAGCATATCATAACATTCATTACACTATATGAAATTGACTGGCTGTCTTTCCTAGTAGGAACACAGGTTCTGGTTCACTGCTGTGGCCCCACTGTCATAATGGTGTGTAATGCCTAGTAGGTGTTCTATTACTTTTGTTAACCTTTTAAAAACAAGTGAGTACTCATGGATTTCAAATGTAGTGTACATTATTTTCTTTTAGATATTATTAGGTAGTATTAAACAAAACAAGATTTAAAGGGATGGTTATTTATGATTTTTACAAATCATGTTTTAAACTTGAGCAAGTAAAGTATATTAATCACAGCTAGGGATGTAGCTCAGAGGTACAGTGCTTGGATGGCATGTGCAATGCCCTGAGTTCAATTCTCAGACCACAAAATAGTATCAGTGAATACATTAACTATTATGTTTTTGATCACTAAGTTGACATTTGTCTTGTTTGACAGGATGCAGAAGAATACACAGACTTACCAGTAAGACACAATGAGGACCATACGAACAACGAATTGGCCAAGTGTCTCCCCATTGAGTCGAATCCTCACTCATTCGACAGCCCTCACACCAAAGCGCATCTCCTACTTCAGGCACATCTCAGCCGAGCCATGCTGCCCTGCCCAGACTATGACACTGATACCAAAACAGTCTTAGACCAAGCTCTCAGAGTATGTCAGGTATGACAGTCTTTCTGATATCTGTATTTTAATTTTATTACATTTAATACTTTTTTTAAATTCTAGCATTCTTGAGAAACCACCCAGTGAATCAAATCAATAATTTTCTATGGAAAAGCAAATATAACTACAGTATAAAGCCAGTTTCAGCCAGGTGTAGTAGTGCACATATATAAACCTGGCACTCATGAAGCATAGGCAGGCAGGCAGATCTGGTCTACAAAGCAAGTTCCAGAACAGCCAGGGCTGTTATACAGAGAAGCCATGTTTCTAAAAAACAAAACATCATCAACAAAGCCAGTTTCAGTCATATTTAACCAGAATGTTTGAAGGAGAAGTCTGTACCAGGAACATTTGTATGCATTGAGCATATAGTAATAAAACAGAAGAATCTATACTTTTCTGACTCAAGGTGGTAAAGGCTGACAGTTAAAAATGTAAGTCAAAGCCTGTGTCATGGCACACATCTATAATCCCAACACTTAGGTAGCAGAGACAAGAGAATCTTGAGTTTGAGGCTAGCCTAAGCTGTATACAAAGTGAAAGTGTCCACTGGCTGTCTAGTGAAACTCTGTTTCTAAAAGCTAACATAGAGGGAGGAAAGTGGAAGCATCGCGTTTTGGGGGATGGAGGGGAATGTGTTCTAGACAAAGCTCTCCTGTTCTACTCAAAGAAAATCAAATTGGCTATTGAAAAAGCAGTGAAAAAAGATCATTAAAAATAGCACAAAAAGAAGTACAAGTGGAAATTGTGGAGAAAATAGCGTCAGTCTGTGTGGGGAGTTACTGAACCTTGGTATGGAATTTAGAAAAAGAAATAAAGCATTGGAGCATTGTTTTATTAGTGGCATCAGTAATACCTATCAATATCCTTAAAGATGTAATACTTCACTTGAAGATCACAATATTAGTTTCATATGTTAACATGATTTTCATAAAAAGCAAATACTTTCTAAACCCTCGAATAATAGTGAGAACTATGACCCTGTTTTACATTTTGCAAAATGTTTTGATATCCAAAGTAATTAATATCACCTAAACCCATTTGTCTCCTTTTACAATCAATATAAAGTCTTTGCTGTAATATTGTTTTATTGAAATATATGAAGAAAGCCTACCCTTGTTGTAATGCAGTTTAAAAGGAAGAGTATTGTAACAACGATTTCATATCCTCATGAGCATAAAGCTGAGTCTAAAGCTCTATCAGTGAAATTTCCATACCTTGAATGCTCTAAGATGAGGTGAGGAATATTGAGTAGTATAGGTATGAGGAATGAGAATTGGTTGGATCCTTAATGGTTCTTGAATAGTTTTGGTTTGTTTGTTTTTTTGTTTTGTTTTCTTTTGTTGTTGTTGTTTTGGTTTTTGTTTTTGGTTTTTTTTTTAAGAACAATTGAATGTGACAGGAGTGTTTAGTGGGCATGAGAAACTAAAGGTGATCCAGGGCTTCTCCAGCACAGATGGAAGAAAGAAGCAACCCTTGACTAAGGGAAACCACAGGAGAATGGGTTTGCATGAAGGATGTACACTGACAAAACTGAATTATAAGAGGTCTTGACTTTCTATATTTTTTATTTTTTAACATTTCTGTAATTTTTAAGTGTTTTTAAAGGTACATTAAATCTATCTAAAGATATCAGTACAAGGACATTCTATAAAATGGTAAAGTTTTAAAAATAGCCAGGACCTTCCATATAATTGTAAGTTGTAATAGTTCCAATGATTAATTCTACATATATGGAAAATATATTGATACACTAGGAAAAGCTCTAAATGGCTCTAAGATTTTACAGCACCAATATCTAGGTAACAAGTTTTCTGCCTTAGGCTTTTCTAAAATGTGTGTTTTATAATGAAACTGTAACATTTTTATTATTCTTTGTTTGGTTTGTTTTTTGTTTTTGTTGTTGCTGTTTTGAGACAGAGCCTGTCTACATAGCACTGACCATCCTGGAGCATTGTTGTTGTTTTGAGACAGAGTCTCTCTATGTAGCACTGACCACCCTGGAACTCACTATATAGACCAGGCTGGCCTTAAACTTTACCTCTGCCGCCTCCTCCTCTACCTCTACTTTCTGGAATTAAAAGCATGTGACACCACACCTAATGCATTTTTATTATTCAAAAGTAGTTGCCTTCTTCTAAAACTTCACTGAAAAAATATGCAGAGGATATCAGAAATTCAGAGGAATTAAGGCTCTAACATGTCAGTGTTTTGGGCACATTTTTGTAACTAACATATGATCTGCCTCTCTAGGAAGATGATTTACCATTTCTCACTAGTCACACTTAACAGAGTTAAAGTTCTGAATTTTCAGCTGTGTTCCTGGATACTCATTTGTGTATGCTATAGCATTTTTCATCCTTTCCACAATGACAATTAATGAAAATTGGGGTCAGGAAGACTTGCATAAAAGGTACAAAATGAAGGAAATTTTTCTTTTTACAAAGTAGTTAACATTATAACCTTCACTTGGATATCATGCACAAAATTTATCTTACATAGCCAACTTAATAAATGTTCCTTTTCCATATTCAGCCAAATAACTCTGTTTTAGTCCAGAATCCCACTTTTTATCTGTATGTCCTCTTAATGTCCTTGACTGTCATTGCCATGATTTTGTAGTGCCCCGCAGTTTCAGCTTGCCCAGTAAGTGTTTCCTGTGAATGCATTCATGTTCCTTAGTATGGCAAGAATATCACAACTAAGATGTTTTGCCCTGTTAGTGTATTACATTCAGGAGGCTCATGACACAAATGTACCCATTACTGATGCATCATCAATTTCCAGGCAGCTCCAGCCAGGTCTCAGGCTGGGCATGTTTGGGCATGCCCAGGAAGGTCTCTCAGGCCAGCTGCATGCAGGAGCCCAGCCACATGTGCACTGTTCAGCGGCAGGCCTTGTTCCTGCTCAATGGCAGGCCTTGTTCCTCCTACAGACGGAAACTTTGACCAATTGAAGTAGTGTCCACCACCCTCTGCACTCTGAAGCTATATTTTTCTTTAATAAATGTCTTGTAGGAAGTTGGGCTTAGGTTATATAAATTTTTTTTAGACAGGCTTTCTCTGTGTAGCCCAGAACTTGCTTTGTAGATCAGGCTGACCTCAAACTCACAAAGTTCTACCTGCCTCAGCCTCCCAAGTACTGGAATTAAAGTCATGCCCCACCACGTCCCACTCATGTGTTTTTTTATTAATTTAATTAATTTATTTTTTATCTCATTCACAGTTTCCCCTCCCTCTCTTCTCACAGCTCTCCATTTCCCACCTCCCCTCACCCCCCATCCACTCTTTCTCCATTTCTCTTCAGAAAAGGGGAAGCTTCCCATGGATGTCAACTAGCCCGAACATATCAAGCTGCAGTAAAACTAGGTCAACTCCTATTGAGGCTAGCTAGACAAGGCAGCCCAGTAGGAGGAAAGGCAGGCAACAGAGTCAGAGACAGGCCCTGCTCTCACCATTAGAAGTCCCACATGAAGACCAAGCTACACAACTGTAACATATGTGCAGAGGGCCTAGGTCAGTCCCATGCAGACTCCCTGATTGGCAGTTTAGTCTTCATGAGCCTCTATGTGCCCAAATTAGTTGATACTGTATGTTTTCTTGACCCATCCAGTTCCCTCAGTCCTTCTGCTAACTCTTCTATAAGACTTCCTGAGTTCCACCTAATGTTTAGCTGTGGGTCTCTGCATCTGTTTCCATTATCTCCTAGATGAAGCTTCTCAGGTGACAGTTATGCAAGGCTCCTGTCTACAAGTATAACAAAATATCATTAACATTGTTAAGGTAGGCACCCTCTCATGGCATGGGTCTCAAGCTGAACCAGTCACTGGTGGTCCACCCCCTCAATTTCTGTTCCATCTTTACCCCAGCACGTCCTGTAGGCAGGACAAATTGTACTTTCCCCACCCTATCCACTCCCTTTCCACCATCTACCCATGATGTCCATTCTATTTTCCATTTTCAGTGAGATTCACAGTATTCCCCCCTTGAGCCTTCCCTGTTACTTAGCTTCTTTTGGTTCTGTGGATTGTACCATCATTATCCTTTAGGGCTAATATCCACTTATAAGTGAGTACATACCATGTTTGTCTTTATGGGTCTGGGTTACCTCACTCAGAATGACTTTTTCTAGTTCCATCTATTTGCCTGAAAATTTCATGATGTCATGGTTTTTAATAGCTGAGTAATACTCTGTTGTGTAAATGTATAACATTTTCTTTATCCATTCTTCAGTTAAGGTACATCTAGGTTGTCCAGTTTCTGGCTATTATGAATAGAGCAACAATGAATGTAGTTGAGTAAGTGTTCTTATGGTGGAGTATCCTTTGAGTATACATATATTATTTTCAACATCCATTGTAGATAATTACCTAATATAATTAATACTCTTTGTGGTTTTCTTCTTCCATCATTCCCACTTTGGCTGGTGAAAGCCACTCAGGCTGCTGTCTAAATCTTTCACATTCTCATGCTGTTGTATCTTGTACTTCAGTCTGAAATCTGGATGCTAGCAGCCCTCTCTTATTACTTTGTTGAGTGTCTGCTTCTAGGCCCTCTCTATAAACAAGAGAATTCAAGGATGTTCACACAAATATCTGTGGTCATTTGTCTATCTAAGGGTATTGAAAACATCCATATTTATCATCAGGTAACCCACTTTCAACCCTATGGAATTATTTGTAGTCTTCTTCTCCTTTTTAAATATTTAGCTCCTTTATCATCTATGAAACACCTGTTGATCATTAATAAAAAAGTGTCCACCATAAGGACACTTGCTCAACTATGTTCATTGCTGCTCTGTTCATAATAGCTAATCAAATAGCTTGGGTTATCTGTCTCCAAATGCTCCTGATGTAATTTCAGTAATTTCAGCCTCATTGAGAGCTGTGTACAGCTCCATTTGTCTATTTACACACACAGAGATGTATACTTACCGTTTTTTTTATTTTTATCATGCCATTTTATCACCTTTTTGATTTCATAATTTTTATCATTTGATATTTTCACAAGCATGATTTATAGTACCTGAACTGTATTCCTTCATTTCAAATTCCTTAGTATGTTTGAGTCACCTGCTGGGTCTGCAGTTTTCCTTTATTTCATATGATTGGTTTTCATGGTCTTAAATGCTTGACTTGCCCTTCTTGAACTCACTTAGAAACCTCTCACCAGCTTCTTACCCAGAATCTTTTCTTTCCTGCTATTGCTATGCAATACTGTGATAAAAGTAAACCACAAAAGGTTCCATTAGCTAGCCAGGTTGCTAATGTTCCTGTGATTAATTGACAATTCTAATTTTTCTGTTTTCTTTTTTGATACATGATGGTAGTCATGACTCTTAGATGGCATTTGTTCAAGCCATTTTCCACCTGTATTCCTTCTAGCTACTTGAAAATTCTGCTGCTACTTAAATGGCACCTGAACATGATCGTGCAGTCTGTGGTTCGGACTTAGTGCCAGGACTTAGCACCAATTGTAAATTTCCTCTCCTTCTCTGCTACGCTGAGTAAACGGCATACTCACTGGTATCTTTGTCAAAATATCACAAGTGGAGCCTTCCTAATAAATATGAAGTAAAACAACTTGAAGGCTCAAGGAAATAGGTGTAACTTAATCTTCTCAATCTTAGTATTCTAAGATCCCTGTCCATTATAGTGGCTTATTACTAAAGAGGTTTTTTATTCTTTTTGTTTCATAAAATATGTCTTCTCTTCTGTCCAAAAAGGACAAAACTTGGAAGCAGGTAAGTCGACAGCCTAGCTCTGCCAAGACAGGGTAGGTAAGTCCTTCATAATTCCTGCTCTACAACCAATGTCTGTCAGAGAAATGGGGCCAAATGGCTGAAGATTGATGCTGTAATGTATGGAGAGAAAATGGGAACTGTCCAGGCAGCCACTGGTATGTCATTTTTTAGTTTTGGAAGCTGCAGGCCCTGCACTTCCTATATAATCAGATATATTTATCCCTCTCAGGTCTCTGAGGTGGTTGAAGAATAGATAGCTAGAGTCTCATAGTTAAATTTTGAGTTGTTTAGGAATCAAGAGGGTGTTCTGGATCTAAGAAGATATTTTTAAAATTGTGAGACAAGTTAGTATGAAAGCTGAGTTAGATATAGAACTTTAAACGCATGGAGATGGTTAGATAGTAGAATGTTAAAGCCAAGTGCCAAATACATATGGACTGGACATTGGGAATGTATGCTAAGCCATATAACTCTTATAATCGTGGCCTATTTATTTCTGTTGTTTTGTATTGTATTTATAGTTATAAGAAAAAGAACCATTATTTGGACTGAAAGGGAGAGCTGTTGGGGGGAAAAATAAATACCTTAAACTAAAAAAAAAAAAAAAAGAAGGGAAGAGGATGGTGGGGCTGAGGGGGAGGAGGGTGGAAGGGTGGGACTGGAGGGGGGAGTAGGGAGGGGATTGTGATTGAGATGTAACTTGAAGAAATAAAAAATAAATTATTAAAAAAAAATATGTCTTCTATTTGAGCCGTCCTTTAGATTATGAAAACTGTAGCCTGGATTGGCAATGCTGTGGGCAGTTTTCAACCAAAGTAAAATAGAGTTGCAATGATAGAAGTCCTTCTGGCTTGAATCCAGAAAGTATAATTAACACTTGCTTTTTATCATGTTCAGTTATAAATTATGTATCAAGGTCATTCTGTATTACACAAATTTGTTTTCTATTGTGTTAGGGAGATTGATCATAGGATTTTTGGGTTTTTTAGTATTTTATAATTACATTTCCAGTTCTGTCAATCACAACAAAAGTTAAAATTACTGTATAAACTTCAATTTTTAAATATAACTTAAAATAGTGTATTTTTCTAAATTGTGTAATTATGGAATCAGTTGACCCTAGCCTCACCTTTGAAATCCTTTTCTTGATCATTTCAAATATAAAATGTAGTAAATGAAATTGAGAAACTGTTCTTGAGTATGAGTCCTGCTCAAGATGGAGACTTTGTGCCTATTCCCCCTTCTCCATCCTGGGATTTTCTGCTTCTTGGTTAGAGGTGGGGTTAGAAACAGGACTTCGTGCCTGTTTCCCCTTCTCCATGCTGGGATTTTCTCTAGTTTGAATTTATCAGTTCTTGTGTATGCTGTCACAGTGTCTATGAGTTCATATGAGAGTCGAGCCTGTTGTTTTTGGAAAATGCTGGTTTCCTTGAAGTCATCTACTACTTCTGGCTCTTACAACCTTTCAGCCTCTTCTGCATAGACCCTTGACCTTGTGAGGGGTAGGGATGTGATACAGACATCCCATTTATGGCTGAGTGCTCCAGAGTCTTTTACTCCTTGTGTGTTATTCAATTGTAGAGCTCTGTTAATTGCCATCTGATGCAAGAAGCTTCTCTGAAGATTTAATGATGCTCTACTCTGTAGGTATAGCAATATAGCATTAGGAGTTCTGCCAGTATTATTCCATTGAGTATCTCTTGCAGGCAGGTCACTCTTGTAGCTTGTGGGGTTCATAGTTGAATGAGGTCAATGATTATGTTTCTCTTCCAATAGCATGCATATCACCTTCCAGCACTATGAATGTTAGTCAGTGGGATGAAGCTTCTAGCTGGGCACCAACTCAGTTTTTTCTATGTTTGATGACTCCGTAAGTGGTGTTTTCAATTGGGTCTTACCTTTAGGTTGTGGAAGGTAACTAGTAGCATTGTCAATAGCCTATAATATTTTGCCGGGGGTATGGGACCCCTTTGGCAATAATTCAAAAAGAAGCAACTAATTCCTATTACTGGGAATTTTATTTGGTATTATATGTTGTCTAGTTGGAACATTGTTGCCCCGTTATATGGTAAATCCATTTAAATTCTATAAATAGAATATGTAGGTTTCCATGTGGCTTTTCAAAGGCCTTTAGTTGAGTTGTTCTTAACCATCTTCCCTCTACCATGCCCTCCCATTACCCTCTCCAGTTAATCCTCCTCTTCTAATTTCTCCTTTATTCCTTTATAACACTTATGGTCTATTTTCTCTTCTTTGAAAGATCTCCTCCTCCCTGTCCCCTTACTAACTACATTCATTCAGAATGAGTAAATAAAACACATATCTAAAGCTTAAAAGCTAACAACCACATATAAGAAAGCATATGCAGTATATCTTTGTGAATCTGGATTACTTTACTTAGAATGATTATTGTTTCAGCCTTTATCCATTTACCTGCATATTTTATAATTTAATTCCTAATAGCTGAATAATATTCCACTGTGAAAATGTACCACGTTTTTATTAATCTGTTCATCAGTTTATGGGTATCTAGACTGTTTACAATTTCAGGCAATTATGAATAGAGCAGCAATGAACATATATAAGCAAGTATCTGTACTAGAATGTAGTATATGCCTAAGTAGTATAGTTGAATCTTGTGATAAATCTGTTTTTAGATTTAAAAAATTAATTTTAACCAACTGCATAGAGAAAGGCAACATGTATTGGGAGAGCATATCTTTCTATAGATAGATTCTTGAAATTGAAAAAACATCTTTCAAAGTTTATTGATACGGTTGTTGTTTAGCCTAAAGATCAAAATAATATTTTGACTTCTTTATAACAACTTCTGATAAGATAAATGTATGCCACATATCACATGACCCAATGTATTTTCCATAACTCACATTAAATCTAAAAGCACTACATTTCATTTTCAATCTATTTTGCCCTTTTCATTTACTTGATCTAAAACAGGATCTAATAATGTGTGTAGCTCATGGAGGTGGGTCTCTACTGGTTTCGTCCAACATGAACCTGGAGTCCTGATTCTTTAGCTTCCAATTCAGGAGTGGCAAGGATTACATTACAGGCTTATGTGCCTCCACTAATCCACTGTTAGAGGCTGCTGTGGATCAAGCATCTGGTATACCTCTGGTATACTATGGCCAGTACACCACCCACTGTGGTAGATCTCCAGCTTCACTCTGTTTTTAAAATATGTCAGTGGATAAATAGTACATGTGTTTCTGCAATCGTGTCTCCATATGTGGGAGTATAGTAAGAAGAAAGAATAAAATAACCAAATTACATTCAGTGCCACAAAGGGGGGAAATGCAAAAGAGAAACAATCTTTTGAATGAAAAATAATATAACTGTAAATGTGCTGGATCTATATTTCATTAGCAAATGATTCCAATTTGTGGAGGTTATATGTAAAAATGTTTGGTTCCTAAAGAATCAAACACCATAGAGGATGGTGACTATATTTACCTGGTGCTCACTAGAATAGACTTGGTGGGTGTGAATGCATTGAAAATGTCACTGTCTTCTGAACGAGTTAGGTTTAGTCTTTTAGAGCCAAGTACAATTAGCAGTGAAAGTAGCCCAGGTATTACCAAGCTTAAAAAGGAAGTACTTGGTGTAATCCTTAATACAATACTTGTAAGAATGTTTTGATATTACAAATGTTAGGTGAATCTGCCATACTCTTAGTTAAATCCTTTCAAATGTTAATTGCTTCTAATTAAACAAAATGAGATTTTCTTTAAGAAGGTAACACAATAAGTTCCAGAAGATCTCTCTAGATCATTTTGAATAAAGTAAGATAAGTGGATTATATGTAAACAATATGTCTGCTTTGCAAGTCTTTTGTCAGGGAATGTTAACAATATGAGAGAGGTTTCATGTCTAAGGTATACTGGGAGCTTCTGACTGGGAAAATGATTAAGGCAAAGTGTGGAGTGTGAGAGTTATCTATTCATCACAAAAAAAAAGGAAAATAAATAATTTGGGTTTTTTCTTTCTAGTTCTTTAATAGGAGATGGTAGGAAGAGTAAACTTTATTTATATGTATGTGTGTCTCTGTGTGCATACATGTATGCATGTTTTCCCACAACTTAAAAGATTTTCTGCTGCCAGATTTTGAATTGACTGTCAACACGTGCGTAGTCCACTTGCTGTAAACATTTTAATGTGACCTTATTAAACTCATTAGAGACCAAGATGGGGTCTGATTCAAGGTGCTTTTTTTTTGCTTGGCAGCCCACAAGCCCCTTCTTGCCATAGAAGCTTGTCTTGCTTATAGCTAAGGATTTAAAGCAGATCCATTTATGTGAGCTTATTTGTTATTCCAAATGAAAAGACCCACACTGCAATGGACACTTAGTCCAGATAGTCAGAGCTACATCTTAACTCTTCAATAAAATGACCAAAACCATCTAAAATGAAGCATCATCCTTGCTAGGGATGGTGCAGAGCCAGTGGGCTTACCACCTCCAAAACTAATACAAATGTGTATATTTTGTGGTGATAAACATCTTTATTTACTCCTGTGAATTTACAAGCAGTCTCCCTTCCGAGACTATAATACAATTTGGAAGGCCGTTTCTTCCTGGGTAACTGTACCTCTAAGCTTTTGTATGGCAGTTTAGGGTTCTTTTATTGACAGTGTGGTGCTGTTGTGAAGGATCACTCTACCCCCAATTCCTCTCCTCACACACCACATTACAACCCTTTTCCCGGTTGGAGTTTGAGGAAATGAGTAATGCTTAACCCATTTGTGTGATCAATTCACTTAAGCAGCTACTGTGAAATGTTAATCACAACTTTAATTTGTACTGCATTAGCATTTTGATTAACTTGTAGGCTTGCTAGCACACTTGAAGCACTTTTACTCATAGTTACAGTTCGGAAATGACTTTTTGATTAATTAAGTTTGTTAGACAGCAGCTGAGCTTCCTGAATGCTAACCTTCTGGGGGTCAAAGTTCAAGGGAAAGTTACAATGAACAACTGTTGCTATTGAAAAAAGATCTTATAAATGTACTTTCAGCATTTTAATTATTGATAAAATGTTGTATCCTTACTTCACATGACCTGAACCTTTAAATGAGTGTGCCTTTCTCTCCAGAAAACTACTCTCAGGGGTCTTCCCATCCTTGCAAAACTTCTAGGAGCTCTTCAGCTAAGCAATGGGATTGTTCACAGTCAAACAACTGAAGTTTTGACTTGTTCCTATGAGTTTCCAGTTATGTTTGTTTTAATTTGTAATAATTAATAAGCTGATACTTTTATATTTGTATTAACCAAAATCCACAGTTATTCATTGTTCTTTAACATTTACATACTATCTTTTTTGTATTCATACTGTCATTGAGAATACCACATGAATTAGTCTGGCTTTCCTGTCTCTTTTGGCCTATCTTAGCTATGATAGTCCACAGACTTTCCTTGGCAATATTGCCTGCCATTTCAGCTATTGTCCTGGTGATTTTAATGTGCTTGTGATCTCTTTATAATAAGTAGATAGTGTAAGAGAGATGGTAGGGCTGAGAAAGGTTTTCCTACAGGGAGGGAGCATCAAGGAATAGAGAGTGCTACATCAGAAGCACAGGGCTGGGTCATCAGCTGTCAGACTCTGTGCACATTTTGTAGTCCATACACTGACAAATTTCTTTTTAAAAAAATTAGGTTTTGGGAGAAATGTTTAATAATAGATCTTTCACTTTTCCTTTACTATTCTAGGTCAATGGTTCTCTTGCCATATACTAAAATTAACTTAATTGTGTTAGTGTTCACTGTTCACTTTTATCTTAGATTATTTTTACTCAAGAATTGAGTTTTGTTTCAAAAAATATAATACCTGAACAGCTGATGGTATATTAACAAAATTTATTAATAGAGACAGTAATTATTCAATTACAGAATTTTGTTTAAATTTAATGTTTATTTCTATGTGTAGGAAAGAAAAGATGTAAGCCAACTGAAATCCTTTTTGAAATAAGACATCATATGTGTAAGTCAGCAGAGGTAGTGGAGTTTCATGCGGTGAACACAGGTCTGAAATTTTAAAAATGAGATTAATCTTTACTTCTTACTCTCTTATGGGTGTTATTACACATCCATTGACCTGTAAGCCTCTGTTTCTCTATCTGTCTCACAGTTGCTATTGGTAAAGATTCAGTTAGTTTATTTGTGAAAGTGTTTTATAATTTTATACTACTATACAAATATTTTCATCATAATGTTTGCATACAATGTGACTTTATATAATTCACTGTTTGGGTATTTTCAAACTAACTGCAAGAGATTTCTGTTATTTAAATGTTCTTAAATATTCTTAAATAAACTTAAATGTAGATTTGGATAAAATTGGTCCTTCCTGCCACTGTAAAACTGGTTGGGCTTAACTGTTCAGATCAAACCTGAGAAGCTTACAGATTTCTAGCAAATCTTGAGGCCTTGAAGTCTGTCCACACCCTAAAGCATGCCTTCAACTAAACAAATTATCCTCTAGAGATTGTTCATTCTATTTTCTTTTACCTTTGCATGCCATGAATCACTTCAGAAATCATCGAGGATGAAATGCCTTTGGGGTGTGTACTCTGTCTTTTCTGGAGTCTACCTCTTTGCTTCATCTTCTTCCTTCTGATTTTGCTCTCTCACTCAGACATAGGCAGAAACAAGCTAATTCAGCCTAATTAACTTTCTTCTCTGAAACTCATGTTGAACAGTTCTTGACCTGCAGTGATAAAAGGTAACCTCCTCTTGTCTCTCCAACCACTTCCTTCTAGGGAGCCAGCATCTGTTAGAAATCCATTAGATTTCTTTTTTAACTATTTCTTAAACTAAATCCTTTCCCCCATGGTGGTCAAATACTGTTCATAGTGTCAGTTTGCACATCTTCAGCTCCATCATAGTGCCTTCAACAGTTGAATTTTTAAACATTATAATCACCTGCAGTTCACATTCCTGTACTTTGATTGATGTCAAACGGCCTCACCTAGCACCTTCATGATCTCCACTTGAGTCTTCACAGTGTCCTTATCAGGCAACTTGGCTGATACTGTAATGAGGAATCTTTTCTCCCCTTCCTGTTCCCATAGTTTAGTCCCTGGCCCCTTATGATTGTACCCAAACTGGATACTTCAGCAGTAGTTTGAGAGTGTGCTAAAATCTCTAACCATCATGGGTAACTATCAGCTTCTGAATTCTCTGCATTGAGGCTGTAATTACTCATTATTGCTGTAAATAATCTGTGAGTATTGTTGAATCTACTGCAGAGTCATGCTGTTGAAGGCAGAGCTGTTCCAGGATTTTTTTTTTCTATCATTAATTCAACCCAGTTCTTCCAAATATTTTTGTGTTCCCTTGCATTTTTCTCCAACAAGAGACATTACCTTCAATCTGCAGAGGCTTCCTTTCTTTTCCTCTGATAGGCTTTGTGAGGTCTTCAGTGATCAAGAGAAGCCCTTCTTTTTTGAACACCCTACACACACCTCATCAACAGTAGCCCTCATCCCCTGACCCTAGGATAATCTCTTCAGCTTTTTTGATGTTTACTAGAAATTACCTTAAAAATACCAGAGCCCACCAGAAAAGATAGAAAGCAGATGTTACAAAAACAAATATGGAATGCTACTCAGCTATTAGAAACAAGGAAATCAAACAGTTTGCAGCCAAATGGATGGAACTAGAAGAGCTCATCCTGAGTGAGCTAACCCAGATTCAGAAAGATGCACATAGCATCTACTCACTTATAATTGGATTTTAGCCATATAGTACAGGGTAACTATCCTACAACCAACACACCAAAAAGATCAGGAACATAGACTTTGTTACCTATCAATGGGACAATTTGCCCTAGGGGTGCTACCATTTAGGCCCCCATTGCAAAAGGAAGCTCTTAGCACTCATACGACTGTTGAGCTGAGAGGGGCTGATATGTAGGACACTCCACATCAGAGGAGTGGAGAGGGAGGAGAGGGTGGGAGGGTGGAACCAGGAGGGGTGGAAAGAGGGCACTATGATAGAGATGTGACTTGATGTAATAAATAAACATAATAAAAAATAAATATATAGTGTATCTGCATTCATACTTCATTGCTGAAAGATTAAAGCTTACATAAAAGGTAGAACTCTTAGAAAATGATAGATCAAACTCAGTTATTTAGATGTGGAAAATGAACATCGGTAATTAACTAATTTGCTCAGGGCCTTGAAGTTAGAAGAATGACTAAGCTGATGAGCTATGTCTAACTAACTACACCAGCCGTAAACCAGTGCCAAGTGTCAGTGAATTGTACTAAAGTCTATACCCATCAACCTTCCTGACTCACCACTTCCATGTCTGTATATTCTGCCAGCCATAGAGTGAAAAATTGGAAGAATTCTGTCAATGCTGGCCATATCCTTTTTTTTTCTCTTGTCATTGTTTAAGAAATACAGTGTATTAGGTTTCATAAATAATCTGCAGGTCATTTAAGGTATAGAGAAATATATGCATATGTTATATACAAATACTACCATTTTAAATAAGAGACATGAATATCCCGAGATTTTTGACATCTTTCAGAAACCTCAAACCATTCTGTGATAAATACTGAAACAAGATTTTATTTGCTTTTATTGAGAAACATCCTTGAAGTCCCATTTTATCTAAAATGCATATTCCTTATAAAAATCTGTTGTTCAAAATACAACCCCACTCAAATTCTATACACCTTCCACTTCATTCTGAAGTCTTTTGGCTGTATACTCTACCAAGTACTGTAATACCTTTGCAGACAAGCTCCCCACAATTTGAATCCTAACCCAACCTATTTTCTAAAACTTTGTAGTCTTAGATATGTTTCTTTCTTTCTCTGAGCTACAAAGTCTTTATCTATAAAATGTGTTTAAATTAAATGTCACATAAAAATTTGTAACCATTTAGCAAATGTCTGTTCTAATCACAAATTAGGTTCACTGTTTCAGAGGGTGTTCAATGGCCTGCAGTGCCATCCTCTCCTTTCTGGTCTTGCCTCCTACCCTACTCTGTTAATTGATTCCATTGTTATCAGTGCTGCTCAGGATAACTTTCTAGCTGTCCACTTGGTGTCCTAGATTTCTGAGTCCAGCTCTAGCTTATACTCCCTGTGGATTTTGTCTTCACCTCAGCAGCCCACCTGGCTTCATAGCTCCATCTCCATTAAAATGTGCCTAAAACTAAATTTGTCATCTCCCTTCCATCCCACCTCTCTTGTAAATAACAGACATTCTTGCTGTTTCTATTATAAGATTTTCATTCCCCAATTTTATAACAAAGAGTACAGTGCTAGAAATCACATTTTCATTCCACCATAGCTAGAGATGATATTCAATGGAAATCAATTCCGACTTGTTAAGAGAACATCTTATAAAGACTTAGCTCCCATCCATGTTTTTCCCTGTATTTAGAATCATCCTAATTCTGTCTCCTCAGTGTGCCAAAGCAATCTTCTCTGTTCAGCTATCAGATCTCTGTGATAAACTCTGAAGTAAACTGGAAATTTTTACCATAAGATAGTATGACACAGAATCCTTCCCAGGGTCAGTCATATGCGGCCAGGATCCTCAATCTCCCATCCTTAGCCCTGTCAATTATAGACCTCTGATGAGTAGCATGGGCTTCCCATTCCATATAAGAACCAGATTGACATCTCTCAACTTTGTCTTGTCCCTTGTCTTTCTTGTAATTGCAAAACTCTACTGATGCCCAGCCCATAAATCTGCTTCTGGCTATGCATCTACTCCTCCCACCCTGTGTAGAAATGAACATCAAAAAGATGAAAGAAATTCTCCGCCAGTGGGGAAGCGGTGGTATTGTTTTATGATGTTTAAATGGATCTTCGTTCATTACTGTCTTATGTGCAGAATACAGCTGCTAGGGACCTTGTATATTTTCTAGATTCAGTAGTGTAAAGTATTTCTCAAATTTAGATGTGATAAATTGTCGTTCCCACTCAGCTCCCCCTTCCTTAACAACATGATTGCTGGTCATCAGGCCTGAGAGGGAAAGCAAGAAGGGAATAGCCAAGAGTAATGGAGAGCTCAGGAGGCTGGTGAGCAGGATGAAAAACAGACTTTTCAGGAGGCAGGCTTCATTGAGCAGCTTATTTAATTGGTGGGAACACAGGATATTTAAATGTTTGGGGAGTGGGTTGAGGTTTTCAGGGTGAGTGTACATCATTGGCCATGGCCAAGGTGCTGGAAATGCCTTATTTACATGAAGAGGAATTCCAGCTACTTATTGGACTTGATCTTACAAGGAGCTGGGAAATTTATCCTGTAACCTGGCTACCAGGCTACATGACCACCTCGAGGGTGGCTGAGATGGGTCCAAAAGGCCATGTATCCCAGGACATGCAGACCTGGAACAGGGGAGGATCCTCACTCCTGCTTCTCTCCAGAGAAGTATTGGACACTTTTCAACCCCGACCCACTCATGCTACAACGAACTCCTCCTAGTTCCACGGTACCCTGGCCTCACAATAAATGGGATAATTGGGATCCAAGCTTGTCTGTAGTGGCATGTATCTTTAATTTCAACACTGAATAGGCAGAAGCAAGTACCTCTTATAAATTGTAGGACAGCTGGTTCTACAGAGTAAGTTCCAGGCCAGCCAGGGCTCCATACAGAAACTCTGCTTAAAAAAAAAAAAAAAAAAAAAAATTTAAATCCAAATCTATGACTGACATCAAAGTTTGTATTTTCTTTTATAGTGTCTTTAATAGATTCTCAGTAATTAACTCATGACGTTATTGGATTGTACTTATACTTTAATAAAACAAATATTTACTGAACACACTATGCTAAAAATAGAGTTACAAAAAATGATTGCAAATTCTCATGACAAGGAGTCTATAGTGTATAGGACAATATGTAAACAGATTATCTGTATAAGATAATAAATGTATCTTGAGAGTAAAGGCAAAAGAGACAAATGGGCCTGTATCTATCTGGAAGACTCAGGGAGGTCCCAAAAGATGAGTAGGAAATTCTCAAGTGTATAAGGTAAAAATAATAGTATTCATTTTTTTAAAAATTAATATCTAGTGTGTAAATCTGGGAAAGAACATATTTTTATCACCCCACTGAGAACATAGTGGGAAAGTTGACCAGAGAGAAAAGAGACAGTAGCTGTAAGGGTTTTGACTGTTAGCTAAGACATGTCTGTTTTTGTTCAATACATAGTATGATGTCACTGAAAACATTTAAGTAGAGGATGAACTGATTACTTTTACCTCTTTAGAAATTCATTTTAGTAAGAAAATTAAGCATTAGTTAAAGAAAATTGGATTAGAATGAGGATAAATGGAGACTTATGAGACAGTGAAGATATGAGTTAAGCAGTAACACTGGGCAATGGTTAACAGACCATAACAGATGTGTAGCAGTGTTTAGTTCTGCAGTTGCAAAACCTTTATCATCCCTTCCCTGTATGTAAATTAAAGATGAGTTTGTGTTCATGATAGGGCTTTCACTTTACACAAGCACTTATTTTATATGTTTTTTTAAACATCTGGATCATACAATGAAAATGTGGAGAACGCTCATAAATTTTATGAAATCCTTCACCTTCATAATAAAAACTTCAAAGTTAAAAACATATGGTTAATCTATCCAACTGTAGCTGTGAGCTTTTGGTCTGGAATTTATTTCCAATCAAGTCATAATACAAACTATCAAAAGTAAAATTGTTGTTGGTCCTCATTACAAGTTCTAAGGGCATCATCATAGTGCATTGGTACAGTTACTCATTTCTCTGTTCTGTTCTCTTAGCTGGTCACATGTTGTGATTTGTAAACTACACTATTTTCTGTATAGCATTCATCCATCGTAACTTGTTTGTCTCATACATCTTTAAAAAATTCTGCTTTAGAGAAAAAGGAAAAATATACACACACAATGTTTCTCAGAGTTACAAATGAATTAATGTGTGCATGAACACATACACACATGTAAATATATTATTTCTATATACAAGCTTTTGGTGTATCACTAACAGCCCAACAAGTGCTAATGACCAGTTTGATTATTCTGTCACATTAATCATCATATCCAAAGACCCCGGTCCATTTCCCTGTACTGTACATAAAACGATTGTAGATTTAATTTGACAAGTTTAATTATTTTACTTTTGTAAATTATAGAACACAGAGTTAGAAATTTAAAGCTTAGGAGAGTATGTTCACACTAAGACCATGCGTATCTTAAAAATAATTTCTAAAACAGTAGATTTTGTACAACATTTTATAGTACCTTACTTTCAGTGAGATGTTTACTGTTAAAGTATCATTATAATAGTTTGCTAGGTACATCCCAAAACAAGTTAGTACAGTTCTAAAACTATATAATATAATTGCCCAATATCATATTAACCTACATGTTTTTCAGCCACCATTCTGCAGAATATAATTGAAAGCACTTTGCCTGTGTAAACTTCTCCTCTGTTTAAATAAGATTTCATTGTTTAGTTTTGCCTTAAGCAAATGCAGCCTTTTGTTTGTTCATAAGACATTAGATTAGATGTATAGACTAATATGGATACCTTCCATCACTGCACATAAACCACAGGCAGTTGCCCACACAGTATGTTGTATTGTCATATAACAGCCTATATCCTTAGCTCTTTCGGGAAAATGTATTTTCAATTAGAAAACCTACTTCCCAGTTACTGATTTTACATTTGAAAGACCGAAATTTGCATTTTATTTTTTTTGTTTGTTTGTTTTTGTTTTTTTTTATTTTCTTTATGTTTTCTTTCTTCGAGATACATCTCTTTTTTTTCCTTTATTTTTTTATTTCTTCAAGTTACATCTCAATCGCAGTCCCCTCCCTATTCCCCCTCCAGTCCCACCCTACCACCCTCAACCCCCCATCCTCTTCCCTTTTTTTTTTTTCTTTTAAGTTTAAGGTATATCTTATTTCCCCCTACAGTTTCCACTTTCAGTCCAACAAATGGCTCTTTCTGTTATAATAACAAATACAATTCAGTACAACAGAGGTAATTAGGCCACAGTTATGAGGGTTATATGGCTTAATGTACATTCCCAATGTCCAGTCCATATGTATTTGGTAGCTGACTTTAACATTCTACTATCTAAACATCTCCATGAGTTTAAAGGTCTATATCTGACTCAACATTCATACTAACTTGCAACACAATTTTAAAAGTATCTTCTTAGATCTATAACACTCTCTTGACTCCTAAACAACTCAAAATTAAATTATGAGTCTGTTCTTCAACCACCTCAGAGACCTGCGAGGGATAAATATATCTGATTTTATAGGAAGTACAGGGCCTGCAGCTTCCCAAACTAAGAAATGACATACCAGTGGATGCCTGGACAGTTCCCATTTTCTCTCCATACATTACAGCATCGATCTTCAGTCATTTGGCCCCGTTTCTCTGACAGACATTGATTGTAGAGCAGGGGTTATGAAGGACTTACCTACCCTGTCTTGGCAGAGCTAGGCTGTCGACTTACCTGCTTCCAGGTTTGGTCCTTTTTGGACAGCATTCTGTCTACAGTTGGAGCAAGGGGCTTTTCCTACCAAGAGATAGGCTTGAGAATAATTCAATCATCTCCCACTGGAGATTCTTCGATGCTCATCTTCTACTTGGAGGAGAATAAGGGGTGCTGTCAGGAGTTGATGTGTCTTGATATATAAAAAAAAATCTAAAGTTACAAAAACATCTTTGAATGCCATATTCTGCAGATCTCTTGAGGTTTTTGAAGAGGCCTTATCTATCTCTTATATTAGGATAAGCAGATGTTGCTTGTCTCTTAGCAGGTTTATTTCTGATTAGCTTAGCAAGTAACTATAATAGGCTGTCATAGTACCTAACAGAATGACCAGCTTGCATAACCATTAGTTTGCATTTCTTAATTATCCTAAAGAGTTTATGACAATTAGTAGTAAAAGGCCGAAACATCACACTTCATTTTTTTTCTTTACCTCCTAAACTTTCCATCCCATTTCTCTGGGGTGGGGTGTCCTTATATAACAAACAGTCCCTCATCTCAGTTGAGAGGTTGTATGAGGGCCAAGAGCCTCTTCATTCATTGGGGATCTACGAACCAGTACCATCAGTGAAAGGTGTCTCGTATCCCGAGAGAGAGAACTACTAAACAAACAAACCAATAAGCATACAATAGATAAAAAAGACTAAAAAATAGAAAAAATATAACTAATATATAAAAAATAAATAAAGAATAAAAATTAAAAATAAGAAGTCTATGTCCAAGTTCCCTTTGGTGTGTTAGTTGTAGTATCAACACCTTCTACTATATAGCTAAAATCCTACTATAAGTGAATAGATGCCATATGTGTCCTTCTGAGTCTGGGTTAGTTCACTCAGGATGAGCTTTTCTAGTTCCATCCATTTGGCTGCAAATTGCATAATTTCATTGATTCTGATAGCTGAATAATATTCCATTGTATAGATGTACCACAGTTTTTGACCCATTCTTCGGTTGAGGAACATCTGGGTTGTTTCCAGTTTCTAGCTATTACAAATAAGGCTGCTATAAACATAAATGAGGAAACTTCCTTATGATTCCGTGAAGAGGCATTTGGGTGTATACCCAGAAATGGTATGGCTGGGTCCTGAGGCAGAGCTATTCCAAGTTTTTTAAGATATCGCCAGACTGACCTCTATAGTGGTTGCACAAGCCTGCATTCCCACCAGCAGTGGAGTAGGGTACCCCTTTCTCCACACCCTCGCCAGCATGTGCTGTCATTTGAGTTTTTGATCTTAGCCACTCTGACAGGTGTGAGATGGAATCTCAGAGTCGTCTTGAGTTGCATTTCTCTGATGATTAAGGATGTTGAGCATTTCTTCAAGTGTCTCTCAGCCATTAGGGATTCCTCCTTTGTGAATTCTCTATTTAGCTCTGTCCCCCATTTTTTTGATTGGATTATTTGGTTTCTTGGCATTTAATTTCTTGAGTTCTTTGTAGATTTTGGATATTAGCCCTCTGTCAGATGTGGGGTTGGTGAAGATTTTCTCCCAGTCTGTAGGCTGCCGTTTTGTTCGAATGACATTGTCCTTTGCCTTACAGAAGCTTTTCAGTTTCATGAGGTCCCATTTATTGATTGTTGATCTCAAGTCCTGAGCTGTTGGTGTTCTGTTCAGGAAGTTGTCGCCTGTGCCAATTAGTTCGAGGGTTTCTCCCACTTTTTCTTCTAGTAGATTTAGTGTGACCGGCCTTATGTTAAGGTCTTTGATCCATTTGGACTTAAGTTTTGTACAAGGTGATAAGTATGGGTGTAACTTCATTCTTTTACAAATGGACATCCAGTTGGACCAGCACCATTTGTTGAAGATGCTGTCCTTCTTCCATTGTACTGTTTTGGCTTTTTTGTCAAAAATTAGGTGGCCATAAGTGTGTGGGTCTATTTCTGGATCTTCAGTTTGATTCCATTGATCTACTGATCTGTTTCTATACCAATACCATGCTGTTTTTACAACTGTTGCTCTGTAGTACAGCTTGAAATCTGGGATGGTAATACCTCCAGATGTTTTTTTATTGTACAGGATTGATTTAGCTATTCTAGGCTTTTTGTTGTTCCATATGAAATTCAGAATAGCTCGTACCAAGTCTATAAAAAATTGTGTTGGTATTTTGATAGGAATTGCATTGAATCTGTATATTGCTTTTGGTAGGATGGCCATTTTTATTATGTTGATCCTACCTATCCATGAGCATGGGAGATCTTTCCATCCTCTAAAGGCCTCTTCCATTTCTTTCTTCAAGGGCTTGAAGTTCTTGTTGTACAGGTCCTTTACTTGCTTGGTTAGAGTTACCCCCAGGTATTTTATGTTGTTTGCGGCTATTGTGAAGGGGGTTGTTTCCCTTATTTCTTCCTCAGCCCATTTGTTTGTTGTATAAAGAAGGGCTTCTGATTTTTTTGAATTAATTTTGTATCCAGCCACTTTGCTGAAGGTGTTTATCAGCTGTAAGAGTTTTCTGGTGGAATTTTTGGGGTCGCTTATGTATACTATCATATCATCTGCAAATAGGGATAATTTGACTTCTTCGTTTCCGATGTTTATCCCCTTGATGTCCTTAAGTTGTCTTATTGCTCTAGCAAGAACTTCAAGTACTATATTGAAGAGATATGGTGAAAGTGGACATCCTTGTCTTGTCCCTGAGTTTAGAGGAAATGTTTCAAGTTTCTCTCCATTTATTTTGATGTTGGCCACTGGCCTGCTGTATATTGCCTTTATTATTTCTAGGTACGGCCCTTGTATGCCCGTTCTCTCCAGAACTTTTAGCATGAAGGGGTGTTGGATTTTGTCAAATGCTTTTTCTGCATCTAGCGAGATTATTATGTGTTTTTTTTCTTTCATCTTGTTTATATGGTGAATGACGTTGATAGACTTTCGTATGTTGAACCATCCCTGCATCCCTGGGATGAAGCGTACTTGATCATTTGATGTGTTCTTGAATTCAGTTTGCAAGTATTTTATTAAGTATTTTTGCATCTATGTTCATGAGGGAGATTGGTCTGAAGTTCCCTTCTTTGTTGGGTCTTTGTGTGGTTTAGGAATCAGGGTGATTGTGGCCTTGTAGAATGAGTTTGGCAATGTTCTTTCAGATTCTATATGGTAAAAGAGTTTGAAAAGTATTGGTGTTAGCTCCTCTTTGAAGGTCCGGTAGAATTCCGTGCTAAAGCCATCTGGCCCTGGGCTTTTTTTGGTTGGGAGATTTTTAATGACTGTTTCTATTTCCTTAGGGGTTATAGGGCTGTTTAATCTGTTTATCTGATCTTGATTTACCTTCGGTAGGTGGAATCTATCAAGAAAATTGTCCATTTCCCTTAAGTTTTCAAATTTGGTGGAGTATAAATTTTTAAAGTAGGATCCAAATATTCTCTGGATTTCCTCAATGTATGTTTTTAATTCTCCCTTTTCATTTCTGATTTTGTTGATTTGTGTTTTCTCCCTCTGTCTTTTAGCTAATTTGGCTAAGGGTCTGTCTATGTTGTTGATTTTCTCAAAGAACCAACTCTTGGTTTCATTGATTCTTTGTATAGTACTTTTTGTTTCTAAGTTGTTGATTTTAGCCCTAAGTTTGATGGTCTCCTGCCTTCTGCTCCTCTTGGGAGTGTTTGCTTCTTTTTTTTCCAATTCACCCAGTTTAGCTGTTAATTCGCTAATATGAGCTGTCACAATATTCTTTTTTAAGGCACATGGTGCTATGAACTTTCCTCGTAGCACAGCTTTCATGTGTCCCATAGGTTTGGGTATGTTGTGTCTTCATTTTCGTTGGATTTTAAGAAGTCTTTGATTTCCTTCTTTATTTCTTCCCTGACCCAGTGGTCCTCTAGTAAAGAGTTTTTCAGTTTCCATGTGAGTGTAGACTTTCTGTTGAATCTTTTGCTATTGAAGTCCAGCTTTATTCCCTGGTGGTCTGCTAAGATACAAGGGGTTATTTCAATTTTCTTGTATCTGTTGAGGCTGTCTTTGTGTCCAACTATATGGTTGATTTGGAGAAGGTTCCGTGAGGTGCTGAGAAGAAGGTGTATTCTTTTGTGTTTGGGTAAAACGTTCTGTAGATATCTGTTAGGTCCATTTGGTTCATGATCTCTGTTAGACTCATTATTTCTCTGTTTGGCTTCTGTCTTGATGATCTGTCCATAGTTGTGAGTGGGGTGTTGAAGTCTCCCACTATTAAAGTGTTTCGATCGATGTGCAATTTAAGTTTTAGAAGTGTTTCTTTTATAAATGTAAGTGCCTTTGTATTTGGGGCAAAGATGTTCAATATTGAGATGACCTCTTGGTGGATATTTCCTTTAATGAGTATGTAATGCCCTTCTCTGTCTTTTTTTATTAACTTCAATTGGAAGTCTATTTTGTTTGATATTAGGGTGGCTACTCCAGCTTGTTTCCTGGGTCCATTTGCTTGGAAGACCTTTTCCCAGCCCTTTACTCTGAGATAGTGTTTATCTTCAATAGTGAGATGTGTTTCTTGTATACAGCAAAAAGATGGGTCTTGTTTACGGATCCAGTCTGTAAGTCTGTGTCTTTTTATTGGCGAGTTGAGTCCATTGATGTTGATGGATATTAGTGATCAGGGGTTGTTATTTCCCATTATTTTGGTGTAGCTGGCTGTCTTGTGTTTCTCGTTTGTTTAGTTGCTGTGGAGGTTTCTATTTCCTCTGTTTTCTTGGGTGTAGTTATCTTCTCTGTGTTGGAATTTTCCTTCTAGGATCTTCTGTAGAGCTGGGTTTGTGAGGAGATATTGTTTGAATTTGATTTTGTCATGGAATATCTTGTTTTCTCCTATGTTGATAGAGAGTTTTGCTGGATATAGTAGTCTGGCTGGGCACCTCTGTTCTTCAGGGCTTGTAGGACCTCCGTCCAGCCCCTTCTAGCTTTTAAAGTTTCTGAGAAGAAGTCAGGTGTGATTCTGATGAGTTTGCCATCGTATGTGACTTGGCCTTTTTCTCTTACAGCTTTTAATATCCTTTCTTTGTTCTCTACATTTGGAGTTTCTATTATTAGAAAGGAGTTTCTTTTCTGATCTAATCTGTTTGGTGTTCTGTAAGCCTCTTGGATTTTTACTGGCATCTCTTTCTTTAGGTTTGGGAAGTTTTCTTCTATGATTTTGTTGAAGATATTTCCTGGACCATGGAGTCGGGAGTCTTCTCTTTCCTCTATGCCTATAATTCTTAGGTTCCGTCTTTTCATTGAGTCCTTGATTTCTTGGATGTTGTGGGTGAGAGATTTTTTAGCTTTCTCATTTTCTTTGGATGTTGTACTGATTTCTTCCATCGAATATTCCATGCCTGAGATCCTGTCTTCCATCTCTTGCATTCTATTTTTCATACTCACATCCATAGTTCCTGTTCTCTTCTCTTGATTCTCCATTTCCTCTTTTAACTCTGACTGTGTTTTCCTTATTGTTTCCATTTCTATTTTCATGTCTTCAATGGTAGTGTTCGTTTTGTACATTTCCTTCTCCAGGTTGCTTGTTTTTGTCTGGAGATCTTTCATTGTTTTATCCTTTTCCTGTTCAAGCTGGGTCACCTTGGCTTGGAGCTCTGTAATGATGTTATTCTTTGTTTTGACTTGTAAGATTGTGGCTTCTTTGAATTCCTTCATAGTTTTAAGTTCTTCTTGAAGGGACTTTATCACTTTCCATACTGTAGAATTGTCATCGTTTTCATGTGTTTCAGTTGTGGTGAGGTGATTCGGGCTGGACGGAATAGCGTTGCTTTCTTTTGTTGGAGACATTTCGGTCTGGTTTTTTTTTTTTTTTTTGGTCTGGGGCCTCTGGCCATGTGGGATTTTTTTTTTTTTTTTTGCTGTCTTCTGGACTTGGGTCCAAAGGGGGCACTGTGGTGTAGGATTCGAGTTGCCTTACTCCACCCCTATAAGGTGAGTCATTCAGTCCCGCCTCCCAGGTGGTGACCTAATTAATTCAGGTGGAGGAGCTGTTTACAAGTAAGCTCTGATTCCCTGGTGGAAGGGCCTGTGCTAGTACATAAGACTGATATATGACCATTTCAAATATCTCGCAGTTTGCCTGGGGTTGGTTCCTGTAGCGAGTAAGTCTGCAGTTCAGTTGCAGTAGCCTTGCTGCTCCCGCAGCTTGGAAACTGGCCAGTGATGTCACAGACTGAGATCTGTGGTCTGAAGGCACTTTGCAGCGGATATCCCACTCACTTCCAAGGGTCGCAACCTTTAGCTAGATAATTGGATTGTCTGTGTGAGACCTGGGAGTGCCCAGCAGGGTGGGGATTATCTCTGCGTGGGTTCTGAATCTGCCGGCTGGGTATTAGGTTGGAACTTACCGGGGTTCTCTCCTTTTAGGGGGATGGGTTATCCCGATTTCCTGGTCCCGAGGCTTCCTAGCATGTCTGAGATTTGGAAGGGGCGTCCTGCCCAGGCATCTTCTGTGGTCCCTGTGTAGCTGGGTGAGATTTAGAAGGGGTCGTGCCCTTTGTACAGTGTCCTGGAACACTTGCCGCCTTGTGATTGTTGACCCCAAAATCAAAATACGTCCGTGCCGGCCACCACCATCTTGGATCCCCCCAAAATTTACATTTTAAATGCTGCTCTTGTACTGAGTTGTGAAGTATTTACTCAAAAGTTTTTCTAATTATTGGAAGACAGTAATATATAACTTTTTTTTTCTACTTCCTCAAATGCATATATTTGACCCTCCTGTGGGAGATTCAGTTTGTTCCCCAACTTAACTGTAGCTCAGTTTTGAGTACTTATTCTGATACACAGGAATTTTAAGATATATAATACTTAGTTTTCCTACTTTTTGTGGTTATTGTTGTTGTTGCTGCTGCTTTTGCTGCTGCTAACATGATTCCTAGCGGAGAGGGCAAGTGTCCTGATATACTTGTTGCATGGTCTTCCTTTTTCAGGCAATGCTGGATGTGGCTGCAAGCCAGGCCTGGCTGGTGACTGCCCTGAATATCACCCATGTAATTCAGATGGTGATCCAAGGCCGATGGCTAAAGGACTCTTCTCTTCTTACAATACCAAACATAGAACAGCACCATCTTCACCTTTTCAGGTAATTGTTTTATTGATGTAATTATTTTAATTTTAAAACACCTTTGTTTTTTTTTAATGGAGTCAGGGGCTGCTGAGAATCCTATTCATTGGTGCAAACAGGCCATGCTTGAGTCCTCCCCCTGTGCTCCACACCACGCACAAAGGCACTGTTCCTCTCTAAGTGTGTATAGCCACTACAGTTTCATGTGGTGCCCAAAACATTGATTCTTTCAGGTTAAAAATAACCATTTTCCAGAGGGAGAAAAGTGTGGGCTGTAATATAATATCCTCCCTTGGCATTGAGTTACAAACCCCAAGATGAACAGCAAGTTCAACCTCTTCCTATTTAAATCTTTTCCCATTCACTGCATTAGTTAGCTATCACTGTCGTTTCGGGGTTTTTTTCTTTTTAATTTATTCCCTTACAATATCAACCTCCATTTAAGAAGACATACTTTGTGATCAAACACAAAATAAGTTGTTGCTTTCTACTATTATACAAGACAGTTAAGGAAAGTGAAATCTATTTTCAAGTGAAAATTGTACATCTACAAAATTTTTTGTATGCTAGGAGCTCAAAACCGCATAAAAGAAGAGTTTATGTTAGCATCAAATTATCTAGTCTTAGGTGTCGTGTAATTGCTATAAATATTTTAACCAGAAGGATAAAAACAATACATAAAACATGGAAGTTGTCAGTATTTAAATGAAATATTTTTTCACACCCGTGTTTCACACCAGTCGAAAGACAATTTTCAACCAAAATCTTGTTTCATAATCATGCAATCAACAAAACAGTCTGTTTGATGCTTACCATTATGTGCCTTTTATAAACTATCAGCTGGAAAAGAGGTTGCAATCGTTAATTGCCTGTAAATATAAATATCAACAAAAACCTCAGTCATGGGTTGGGGATATAGCTGAGTTGCTAGATTGCTTGCCTAACAAGCAGGAACCTCTAAGTTTAATCCCCAACACTGTGTAAACCAGTCCTGTTAGTATACAACAATCATGAATTGGAGGCAAGAAGATCAAGAGTTCAAAGCCATCTTCAGCCACATATCAAGTTGAAGGTTAGCTTACTCAGGCATATATAGAGTCCCTTCATGAAAGTCAAGCTATTTAACTCAAATATATTGGGCTTCATGACACTCTAAGATATTTGAGTCTACCATAGGATATCCCTGAAAATATACACACACATGCTTAGAGCAATCATACCAGTAGCAAGTGATGAGAGAGGCAGCAGGCACCAGTGTGTGTGTGTCTTGGCTGTCTCAGGATCCTTTCCCTGCATTATTAAATGTTACAAAAGCTGGATTTCAGCAGTAAAGAAGACATATTAAGTGACCCAGAGGTCCATTATGGGAACTATGGGGGGGGGCTAGGAAATTCAATCCATTTTTCTGGAAACCCTTAAGAGGGTGAGTATGACTTCAGTTGTATTTTTTTCTTACCACAAGATCTAGGTGACCTATTTTAACTGAGCTCATGTGTGAATTACACATTTCATATAGTGGTAGATATGGCTTAGAGAATACTGGGTGGTACTTAAAAGTTAGCATAGGGCCTACAAAATGTACATATAGTTTAAAGAAACTGTTAAAACTACTGTCGTCATTTGACTGTGAAAGAATTATTTTATTGGTGTGTATTATTTCATAGGAAATGGAAACCACCTGTAAAGGGCCCACATGCTAGGTGCCGAACATCCATTGAGTGCCTTCCTGAGCTGATACATGTCTGTGAAGGGAAAGACCATGTGTTCAGCTCCATGGTAGAGAAGGAGTTACAGCCAGCAAAAACAAAGCAGGTATATCCATTTCTTCTCCATATTAAGAGTTTCCTCCCTTAGAATACAACTTCTTTAACTGTGGGTTGCCAACTTATGTGGTAATGGAATCATAAAAATTGGTAATAGTAAAGGATTTCAGAATACATAATGATCAAAAATTATTTCAAAATCAAACATGTAATGTGTCTGAGGTGTTCCAGGAAGTGCTCACCCACATTTCATCTCACAGTTTCACTGGAGCCTTGGCTCTAAACACACATTATACACATTTTGTGTTATTTAAGCTGTCGTGCCTCACAAGGACAGTGAATGTTAGCTGAAACACCTTAGTTTAAATTTGAGATTTTCTTCCCTTATGGAAACATAATGGTTTAATTACAGAGAGCAAAGACTTTGAATTTCATTTTTTGGAGTTTGTGCCTGGGCATATATAGAGTCCCTTCAGTTTATGTTTTAAGTCTTACTTTAATCATTTTTCTATTTCTAGATTATAAAATATTCTTTCAAATAAGCTCCTTTTGTGCAACATATGACTTATATAGAAAGTTAAATTAATTTTGGGAAAGGCAGAGTAAGTCATCTATCCAAATAGATCTTTGGAAAAACCAAAATCATGAATAAATGATGCCAGAAATATTTGACTGTCTAAACTTTTAAGTCATTCGCATTTTATCCTGAAATTTTAAAGTAAGTACTCAGGATTTCTTCATAATTAATGTATCTGCAACTTAGTATTGAGAGAAACTTGTATACCATATCACTTTTTTATTTTCCAAGTGAAACTTACTTTTTTTTCATCATTTATTTATTTCTTCAAGTTATATTGTCAATCATAATCCCCTCCTTCGTATTGATCTTTGTTTATTTATACATAATTAAGCTTATCTCTTTTTAAGGTATGGTACCTATGTAATGCTTAAAAATGCAATGTGAAGTTTTGGCCTTTTGATAGCAACTGTCACAAACTGTTAAAGGTAATGAAGAAATGCAAACTAATAGTCATTTAAACATGTCATTTTGTTAGGTACTAGCATAGTGATCACAGATGTTTTCTAAGTTAATCAGAAATCAAGTTGCTAAGAGACAAGCAATACTTGCTTATCCAGATATACAGAGATAAATAGGTGGTCTTCAAAAACCTCAAGAGATCTGTAGAATGTTGCATTCACAGAAGTTTTCTTAATTCAAGATTTTTTTATATTGAGACATCTCAAGTACTGACAGCATCCCCCCCCCCCCCCGTTCTACTCCAAGCAGATGATGAGCATCGAAGAATCTCCATTTGGAGATGGCTGCTTTAGTGAAACTTATTTTTAAGCAAGACTTGTTAAAAGTATAACAGGCATAAATGTCTGATTGTTCAGATTCTGTTGAACCCCAAATTGACACAAATCATTATTTAAATATTCATAATAAATGTCTAACTTTCTAACTAAATTATCATCAAAATTATGAATAAAAACATCTTTGAATTCAAAAAGGCTACTATAAGCAACAACAGATTTCTCACATAACATACACTGATCTCAAACCAAATTTTAGATGTGATGAAAAACTAGAACATTGTTATAATTAGTTAAGGGAGAACACAGAAGTAAACTTACTTAATTTATTTGCATAAATTGCCATTCTGTTACCTTTAAAACCAAATGCAAATTGGCTCTGTCTGATATGATGATGGTTATTTGGCTCAAAAGTGCTTCAATTTGCAGAGCAATCTGGTGTCGGCTCTGCAGTGAGGCGATCCCAGGTAACATACAAATCCTGAATTATTCTAGAAATTAGTATGTTTAAAGCATCAATTTAAGTGCTAATTGCAGTAGTAATGAGGAAAAGCAGTACGACTGTGAGATTTGCATCTTCTACCCCATCAGTATGCCTGGAACGGCTGCTGACTGGCAGAGGATTTGGCTGCTAATTAAATAATTGTATGCATGGCAGTGATCTTGCCTGATTCAATAGATGAAGATTAATCCTCAGATAAATATGTTTGGCTGGTATTGAAATGTCTGAGCAGTTTCTTTAAAAATAGTTCATGAGATATAGATAGATAGATAGATAGATAGATAGATAGATAGATAGATAGATAGATAGATGTTTACATACACACACACACACACACACACACATATATATATATATGTTTATACATTATAGGATGGAAAATAATAATAAATCCTTCCAAAAGATTTCATATATATATAAAAGCCAGTTAAAACTTTTTAAGAGGATTGTAGAGTAAAATTCAGAGTTGCTAAAAACAGAAAACATGTATCAGTAACTAATTTAACTGGTCAAATGAAAAAATAATGTTTGCTTCATGTGTATCATCTCATTAAATAAATGCTCTACTGATAATCTTATATGTCTCTTTGCCCATTTTTACATGTTGACCAATCTTAAGAAGAGCAGTTTCTCTACTCAGATATGGCTAGTTGTGGCAGGGGCTTGACCAATTATGTATACTTAAAGTATATTCTATAACTATTTCAGAATCTCGTTCCAAGCATAACTTCAAATTCACAAGAAAAAAGTTACAGGATTGGGGTTGCAGTGAAAATTGTCATTGAACTAACTTTTTTTTTAATTCGTAAAGGTTGTTTGGTTCATCAAGACTGTATTTCAGTTACAGGGTTTTATTCCAGTGTCATACATTCAGTGTCATACTAAAACCATAGTGAACAAATAATTAAAATCTATAAGAAAAACTGTGGTATACATTAAGGAATCCAAAGAAACCAAAGTGAAAGATCTTATATAATTTTTAAACTACATTAGGAAGTATTCTCTATTGATAGTAAGCTTGCCACATACTTGTAAATGGTATAAAAGATGACAATTACCTTAGTATTTTGAGTTTCTTGTGAGACAGTTTTTGGGGATCTAGACTTTCATTCATTTATTCTGCATTTGCCAACCCAACAAGGCTGCCAGAAAAGGCATGGCATAGAATCTGCCAAAAGAAAATTCTTGAAAACTGGACACTAAAGACATCCATCTAGTGGCCCAAGAGTGCCAGGAGAGTGAGCAAGGCAGGTGGAGTTTGGAGGCTGTAGTAAGGAAGACTAAGCTGTGAGGCATGCATGGACTGAGGAGACCTTGAAAATGAGTCTCAGCTGACAAGGAACCAGACCCCAAGTTTAGCAGTTGAAGCAGACCAGCTGAAGCTAGCTTTTGAAATAAACTGACCACACTAACCTGCAAAGTTAGGCCCAGAGGAGGCTAAGCCAAGCTGAAGATAGGATTGCCTGCCGTGACCTCCAGAGCCAAGACTGCTAAATTACTATAAGGGATGCCTAAGACAGAAGACTGACTACAAACCAAGGTGTCCTAAGAACCCATGACCTGGTATCCTTTCAAAAGGGTTGAAATAGGATTGGTTAACTATTCTTAGGTATTAAGTGTTTATAGGTATTAGGTTATAGATTTTAGGTATTGCAGGTCATAGGATATAGGTATTTTATAGATGTTTGTTAAGTATTAATAAATATAAATAATGTTTTAAATAAAAATGTTCTGTTACAGAGGACTGATTGAATGATTAATCACAAGTGTCTTAAAGAGGAAGAATAAAGTGGCAAAAAAAACATGTTGTTTTAATTAGTACTGTCAGAATGATAATGCAAAAAAAAGTTTTTTTTTCTAGACGGACCCCTAGAATTATAGGGCTCCCTATGAGTTACTGTAAAAATTTACAGAACAAATTTAGAATGTGAACAAAAAAGTTGTATTATGTTATTATGTTTCATTAAGTTGCTTAATGAAAGATAATGACATCAATTTCTTTTCAAGTTGTCTTTATAGGCCCAAGTAATGCCATCCACATAAAATTCATATCTGAATAGGCACATCTCTAAAATAAAAGTTACCAGTAAACAGTTTTAATCATATTTACTTTTTAGTATGGCAAGTAGTTAATATCAGGTGAAATTTACAATAAAGAAATAAGTTTACATTGTAATAAGTCTTTTTTTAGTTGATCTTTTTTTAAACTAAGGTTGAAAGCATATTATTTCCACATATACACGTATAAGAAAAGCTAGTATAATCTGAGAAGACAAATTGGTCATATATTGGCAGTATACTAGTAATAACATAAAGCTGAGTAAAGTATGAAAGATCTCTTATTTCAACAGCTGAATCAACAGAATTAATCTCAAAGTTAGAAGACTAATTTTCTAGAAACCCACCATTGCTTAATTGTTCACTGCATTTTCCACTGATTGTCCTTTATTTTCACTTTTATTCAGGCATGGAATTTCTTATCTCGCTTGCCAGTGATAAATGTTGGCATAAGTGTTAAAGGCTCATGGGATGACTTAGTTGAAGGACATAATGAACTCTCCATCTCAACTCTGACAGCAGACAAACGAGATGACAACAAATGGATCAAGTTGCATGCTGATCAGGAGTATGTGCTTCAAGTCAGCCTGCAGAGAGTCCATTTTGGGTTCCACAAGGTGTAGTATTTGGTTTCCATTCTCAAATATTTCACACCAAGTATTCCTGTGCACCACAACACATATCTTATCTATGACTAATGTGTTCGTGTCATTCATGAATCCTGCTTTCTCAACTGGCATTAGTACCAAGTGTCAATCTTTTGAAATTAATCAGTTCTCCTCAAGTGCCATTTTTTCATGTCCAGAATATTCCTCCACTTTACATTGCCTGTAGCACTACTCACAAACAGACTTTCCAACTGGAGTGCCGTTTAAAGTATACATTCCTTGGCCCCTCTCCACAATAACCGAAACAGAATCTCAGGGATCTGGTACTCTCCTTAGTGCCCCCACAGGATTTTTGAAGACATTAAACTCTGAGAAGCACTGCCCTAAAGGATCTTAATGTGCAGGACCTACAGTACACTAGATACAGATGAGGTAGAAGCTCCCCTACTTATTACCCTGTACCTGAATAAAACACTAAACTTTTCTGAGGCTCAGTTACCACATCTTCCTGCTTCCTTATATTTAAGAAAGCTTTGTCAATTTCATGCAGAGAAAAAAAAAAAACGTGCAGTAGTTTCATTGTGCGTTACTGTGCTTTTTTCTGTACTCTGATTCCAAAATCATTTAAGTCCTAGAAGATCACTTAGTATAGGTAGATTTTTAAGTGTCATTATAACTGAAATACTAAAGACAGTCTTCTTGCAGCCTAGTGGATTTAGGCCTTGCTTGTGTCAAGAGTAAGACTTGATAAATCAGGTTGCAAGGAGCAGGTTTTGCTCTCTGTTCTCACAAACAAAATGGTCCATAACTTTGTATTGTTATGACATCCTAGTGCTGACCCTTAAAATTCTGCCTTGTTTGATTTCTACTACAAAACTTTATTGGTATAAATGTAATTGATCCACTGCAAAGGCTTTACTTTGAACATTTTCAGACTATATTATTATCCCAAATTAGAAAACTGTTAATAATCATACATGAAGAATAGTATTAATTGTAAAAATAAAATCATAGTGAAATTACCATAATAATCTTGAAAAATAGATTTAATTGTGCTAAAAATCTAAATTCAATTTTTAACTACTGTTAAAAAAAACTCTCTGCATCTGGAACACAGTGAAGTCTAATGAAGAACTTGTTGGTATTAGTATGTTTATGTCATAAGTCTTGTTTTACAAAACCAATAAATGATATTTGTAGAAATCAACCCCAAAATAAGCTTCAAGTATTGTCATATTTACATTCAGTCATGGATTGTAGCAAGTTATGTTACAAATTACTAAACTTTCAGTTTTGATTCCTGGGTAGGTGGGCCTGGAACTTGCCTTGTAGCCTTTGTCACTTTTATGAAATCATTTGAGGAGCCTTGGTGTTAGTTCGTAAGGTCTGACAACATTCAACAGGAAATCCATCTGACCCTGGCTTTGTGTAGTTGGCAGTCTTTACACTCATTACTTCCATCCCATTGCTTGGTACAGTGTTTATATGCTCTTGGTTTAGTTTTTGTAAGTGTCATGTGTCAAGAAAATTTTCCATTTCTTCTAGATTTTCTAACTTGTTGGAACTAAGATTGTTTTCTAGGTATGCCTGAAGGTCCTCTGAATTTTACTGTTGTCTGTTTCAATGTCCCCTTTTCATCTCTGTTTTCAGTGATTTCATTCTTCTCTCTCTATTGCTCAGTTTGTCTAAGGGTTTGTCAAGTATATCTTGTTAATGTTTTCATAGATTCTGTGTCATTGAATTTTTATATTGCTGGTTTTTTTCAACTTCCATCTCATTCTTTTCTACCCTGATAGTTATTTTTTTTCCGTCTAATCTACTTTATGAATAGACTTGTTCTTGTTTTCTAAGACCTTAAGGTGCTTTATTAGTCATTTATTTAATATTTTTCTGATTTTTATTGTAGGTGTTTATAGCTATAAGCTCTTGAATTGTATCTCACAGGTTCTTCTGTGTTGTACTTTCGTTTCAACAAATTATGGTACTCTTTTAATTCTCCTTGTTTTTTAGTGACAGTCTTCTGATGCAGTAATGTGTTGTTCACCCTCCATGAGTTTGTGTATGTTCTTTAATTCCCTTACTATTGGTTTCTAGTTTTACTTTTTTCTGATTGCAAAATGCAATAAATTACTCAAATTTTCTTCTATTTCTTAATATTTTCTTCGTGTCTTAATACATTGACTATTTTAGAGAAAGTTCCAGGGTCTTCTGAAACAAGCAGCATTTCAATGTCTGGTAGAAAATTCTGTAGACTTCTGTTAAGTCAGTTTGCTCTACAATATCCTTTAATCCTGTTTTTGTGGTTGTTTCTTTTGTTTAGAGGATCTGACTAAAGTCACCTGTTGCTGTTACTATATTGAAGCTAATTTACTCCTTTGCAACCCATAGTTTTTGGTTTTGAACTTGTATATATCAGTATATAGAATATGTATCCTTAGCATTGAAATCCCCTTGGTGGACTTCCCTTTATCACTGGGAAGTGACCTTCTTTACCTCTTCTCAGTAATTGTAGTTAGATGTCTGTTTTTGGTGTTTTGTTGTTGTTGTTTTGTTTTGTTTTGTTTTTCAGCAATAGCTACACCTGCTAGCTTGATGGTTTTATGAGGTTGGACTTTTTTCTGTCCTTTCACCAAACTAAGGTTGTGTATCTCTGATACTTTGATTTATTAGAGGCAATAAATATATGAATATTTTGGGGGATGAGTCTATATAGGGTGCATGCAAATGCATATGCACACATATACAGGTACATTTAGAGGCTAGAGGTTGATATTGGATATCTTCTCTGATCACTTCTAACTTTATATATTGATTCATGATCCCTCACTCGAACCTAACACTCACTGATTCAGCTCGTCTGACAGATCCACCTGCAAGGATCCCTTGTCTCTGCTTCCTAAGTACCAAGATTATAGGTGGGCAACTACAGGCACCGCCTTACCCATTGAGCTATCTCCCTAGACCCTGGATCTTGATTTTAAATCCAGTCTTCGCTCTTTGTCTTTTGATTGGAAAATTGAAATCATTAACATTCACTTACAATTGAGAGGTGTATATTATTCCTGTCATTTTATTGATTTTGTAACATTTAGTGCTTTCCTCTTGTTTGCTTAACTGCTGTTCTAGCATGATTTATTGTTTTCTCGCGGATATGCTTATCCTCTTCAGGACAAGTATCTGTAGTTCTGTCTTCCCTGCCATGAATTCCTTTAGTTTGTGTCTGGCATGGAAACTTTCCTTCTACTTTGAGTCTAAAAGTTGCTGTATATTGTGATGTGAATTGACAGTTACTGTCTTTCAGAACTTCAAGTAGGTTATTCCATGCTTTCCTGGCTTTTGAATTTCTGTTGAGATATCAACCGTTCTCCTGATGCGTTCAACTTGATAAGTGACTTGATTCTTCTCTTTGTTTGATATATTTAATGTTTCAACTATAATATGACATGGGACAGCTCTTTGCTTGTCTGCTTAGCATTATAAATGCCTCATATATCTACATAGACACTTTTTCCCTAGATTAGGAAAATATGCTGCTTTTATTAAATATATTTTCTGTTCCTTTAGCTTGTCTTTCTCTTGTTTCCCTAATTCATATATCTAGTCTTCTTGCTCTGGTATTCTGCCTTACTTAATCCATTCTATTGGTAAAACTTTAACTGATTTTTGTAGAAATATATAGTAGATGTCTTTCTAAAGCTGCCCTCTTTCTAAATAACAACTCAGAGACCTATTAGATTTATTAGTAAGCTTATGACTACTAAAGCTGGGAAGATCTTGATCTATTCTAACCTTACTGTGGTAGCCTGGCTACTTTGCAGCCATGTGCCCCATTACTTGCCATCTTAGTCTCACCTTGACTATTCCTACTCCATCTGCCCTCCTCTCAGCTCCCTCATGTCAGTCTCCTGGCAACGTCTTCTCTCAGTCTCTACCTGGAACAGAAGTCCTCCTGCCTTCTCCCTGTCTTGCCCGGCTATTGGCTATTCGGCTTTTTATTAACCAGTCAGAGGTGATGGAGAACATTTTTTTTTTTACATACATTGAGACAAGAGATGCTTCAAGAATAAAGACAGTGCCCATGTCCAGACTGCTACCAGATCTCTTGGCACAGAAATCAGCATCTGAACACATAGTACACGAAACTAACCTCCAACAGATTTTATTTGACTTATTGTGTAAATGTCAAAAAAAATCAACCTAATGTTTTACATGTTTCTCTACTTTTAATTCCTCTTTCTTATATTTTGGGAAGAAGCTTTTGTTGTGCATGCGCATGCACAAACAGGTGAAGTAAGTATGTAGGCAGGTGTAGGGAGACCTTAGGTGTTGTTCCCCAGGAGCCAACCACCTTATTTTCCACCTTACTTTTTTTTTTTAAATAGGATCTTTCACTGGCACTTTGGCTTACTGAGTAGCTAAGGTGGCTGACCAGCAAGCTCTGGGGATCTTCTTGTCTCCACCTCTCCAGTTCTGAGATTAAAGGCATGTACTACCATGCCCAGCTTTTTATACATGGATACTGGAAATCCAAACTTAGATCTGAATACTCCAGTCTCTTGGAGAATCTCTGACTTTCTTAATTCATTCAGCTGTTTGTTTGAAATGTATTCACTGACATCAAGGATCTTATGCCTTTCTTAGAATCCTTCATTTGAAGGATTTGTTGGGGGTTTTATCTAATTTATTTTTCTTTGAAATCTGTTCTTTTGGAATTGACCATTTTCAAAGAAATCACATTGCCATAATATTTCATGTTTATTGTTTCTTTGTTGGGCTTTGCCTAGCTGGGCTTAGGTCATTAATTGGGTTTTATATATTTGCTTGCTTGCTCGTTTGTTTTTAATTGTATTCTCTCAGTTGAAATATTTGTAATGTTCAAGTAGACTAGGTTATATGTGGGTGAAGTGTCATTTCTCCCACCCGACTGGGGCTACAGTACTATAGCTAAGACCTCACTCAGCTTTATGTTCAAGGAAATAGGCCCAGTCTTCATCACCCATCTTTTGTACAGGTAAAATACTAGCTAATTGCAGGTGCAAACTGTCTCAGTCCAGTCCTAGTGTAGAAACAAAAGGTTTAAGACCTGTCCCAATACCATCCTTCACATGTTATGGTCCCTCAGTGCCTTAGCTGAAGGATAGGCCTATCTCTGTGTAGTCCACTCCAGTTTAAACCTCAACCTATGTTTATACTTTGTGGAACACTGTAACAGTTAGGCTTAAGGTTTATCTCTTCCATCTTAAAGAATTCTGCAAACTATTTCTGGGTATAGTCTCATGGCACTTGCTCTAGGTTCCCAGAATGAGCCACATAAGTTCCTCTTCTGCCACTAGAGGTCCCAAGCCACTGCCCGGGAAATAGTTTCTCTAAAATAGTTTTTTGACACTACTCCACAAGTCAGGCATCAAGAAGAATGGATATTCCTAGCATGCATACTCCATGATTCTTGTCTCATTAGAATGTAAATATGCTCAGTGGTGCATCCAATGTTGATTGTGATTTAAGTGGCTTTCATCCACTTGGTCACTGTACTTCCTTCTACCAACATACCTGGACACATAGTAGGCTCAGCCTCCCTTTCTTTCTCTCCCTCCTCTCTCCTCTCTTCTGTTCCTTGTTTCTTTGCTATTGAAACTAGTATTTGTCGTATCACCTCATAAGATAGCTGCTGTCCAACTTTCCCTCCTTTGATCCCTGGAGATTTGAGCAATTTGTATATAGGTGTCACCTTCCATCTTGAGAAAAGAGTTTTCATTATACCACATTAAACTATGTCCTTTTGCAGGGCAGTAGTGGCACATGCTTTTAATCCCAGTACTCAGGAGGCAGAGGCAAGCAGTTCTCTGTGATTTTGAAGCCAGTGTGGTCTACAAAGCAAGTTCCAGAACAGCCCTGTCTTGAAAAACCAATAATAATAATAATAATAATAATAAGTAAATAAATAAATATATATATTTTTTTTAAATATCACTTTACATACCGATCTCTGGCTCCCTCCTCTCCTCCCAGTCCCCACCTCACACAGTCCCTCCCCCCATACTTCCCTTCTGCTTCTTCTCCAAGAAGAGAGAGGCCCCCTTATGGGTACCAGCCCACCCTCAAGGCAGTCCAGTTAGGGGAACAGGATCCACAGAGTCAGGGACAACCCCCACTCCATTTGTTGGAGGACTCACATAAAAACCAAGCTGCACATCTGCTACATATGTACAGGGGCGTAGGTCCAGCCCATGCATGCTCTTTGGTTGGTGGTTCAGTCTCTGAACCTCCAGGGGCCCAAGTTAGTTCACTCTGTTGTTGTTCTTATTGAGTCTTTCTCCCTCCAGGTCCCTCAGTCCTTCACCCAACTCTTCCACAAAACTCCCTGAGCTCCATCTAATGTTTGGATGTGGATCTCAGCATCTATTTTGATCCACTGATGGGTGGAGACTCTCAGATAACAGTTATCCTAGGATCCTGTCTGCAAGCATAGCTGAGTACCATTATAGTGTCAGGGATTGGTTCTTGCCCATCAGATAGGTCTCAAATTGGTTGGCCATTTCCTGAGTCTCTGCTCATCTTTGTCCCTGCACATCTTGTAGGCAGGAAATTTTTAAGTAAAAGGATTTGTGAGTGAGTTTGTGTCCTTATCCTTCCACTGGGAGTTCTGCCTGGCTACAGGTGGGGGCCACTTCAGGCTCTATATCCTCCTCTGCTAGTGATCTCAGCTAGGGTCAGCACCACAAATTCCCTGGAACCTCCCCCATCCCAAGTCTCTGGTGCATCCTAGAGATATCCCACCCCAGCTAGTTTATATTCTCTCTCCCAGCCCTTTCTCCCCTGCTTTCCCTAGACCTGATCTTGTACCCATTCCCATCCTCATCTGCTCCTTCCTCCATTCCCCTCCCCATCCACTCTTCCCCCAGTTTCCTCCATACATCCACCTCCAATGTCAATTTTCCCCTTCTGAGTTCTCAAGCATCATTCCATAGGACCTCCTTGTCACTTAGCTTCTTTGGTTCTGTGGATTGTAGCATGGTTATCTTTTACTTTATGAGTAATACCCACTTATAAGTGGGTACATACCATGCATGTCCATTTGGATCTGGGTTATCTCACTCAGGATATTTTCTAGTTCTATCCATTTGCCCACAGATTTCATGTTGTCCTTTTTTGATAGCTGTATAGTATAGTATTCTATTGTGTAAATGTACCACATTTTCTTTTTTTTTTTTAAAGATTTATTTATTTATTATGTATACAGTGTTCTGTCTGCAGGTATATCTACAGACCAGAAGAGGGCACCGGGTTTCATTATGGATGGTTGTGAGCCACCATGTGGTTGCTGGGAATTGAACTCATGACCTCTTGAAGAGCAGCCAGTGCTCTTAACCGCTGAGCCATCTCTCCAGCCCCTTACCACATTTTCTTTATCCATTCTTCAGCTGAGAGACATGTGGGCTGTTTCTAGATTCTGTCTATTACAAATAAAGCTACTGTGAACATAGTTGAACAAATATCCTTGTGACACATCTTTTGGGTATGTGCCCAGGAGTGGTATAGCTGGGTCTTCAGATAGAACTCCTCCCAACTTTCTGAGAAACTGCTAAATTGATTTCCAAAGTGGTTGCACAAGATTACACTCCCACCAGCAATGGAGGAGTGCTCTCCTTGCTCCACATCCGCACCAGCTTGTGCTTGTCACTTGAGTTTTTGAACCTAGCCAATCTAATGAGTGTAAGATGAAATCTCAGTCATTTTGATTTGCATTTCCCTGGTGACTAAGGATGTTGAACATTTCTTTCAGTGTTTCTCAGCCATTAGAGATTCCTCTGTTGAGAATTCTTTGTTTAGCTCTGTACCTCATTTTTTTTAATTGGGTTATTTGGTTGGTTGGTATCTAACTTCTTTATATTTTAGGATATTAGCCCTCTATCAGATGTATGGTTGGTGAAGATCTTTTCCCATTCTGTAGGCAGCCATTTTTTCCTATTTATGTTGCCTTACAGAAGCTTTTCAGTTGCAAGAGGTCCCATTTATTAATGTTTGATCTTAGAGCCTGAGCTACTGGTGTTATGTTCAGGAAGTTGTCCCTGTACCAATGCATTCAAGGCTATTCCCCACTTTCTCTTCTATTAGGTTTAGTGTACCTGGTTTTATGTTCAGGTCTTTGATCCACTTGGACTTAAGTTTTGTCCAGGGTGATAAACATGGATCTATTTGCATTCTTCTACATGCAGCAATCCTGTTAGACTAGCACAATTTGTTGAAGATCCTTTTTTTTCCATTGTATAGTTTTGGCTTCTTTGCCAAAAATCCAGTGTCTGTAGATGCTTGCGTAGATTTATTTCTGGGTCTTCAATTCAATTCCATTGATCAACCTGTCTGTTTCTATGCAAATACCATGCAGTTTTTATTACTTTTGCTCTGTAGTCAGCTTGAGATCAGAGGTGGTGATACCTCCAGAAGTTCTTTTATTGTACGAGATTGTTTTCTCTATCCTGGTTTTTTGTTTGTTTGTTTGTTTTTCCATATTAAGTTGAAATTGTTCCTTTAAGGTCTGTAAAAGAAATGTGTTGGGATTTTGGTGGGAATTACATTGAATCTGTAGATTGCTTTTGGTAAGGTGGCCATTTTTAATATGTTAATCCTACCAATCTCTGAGCATGGGAGATCTTTCCATCTTCTGGTATCTTCTGAAGTTTCTTTCTTCAGAGACTTGAAATTCTTATAGGTCTTTCATTTGCTTGAATAGATTTACACCAAGATATTTTATATTATTTGTGTCTATTTTGAATAGTGTAAAATATTTCTTTTTTATGTGGATTTGATTCTTAGGCAGAGCAAAGGTTCTACCTTTGTTACTCATTATTGTGAGGTTCACTGTCTCGTCTGACTACTGTGTTCATTTGCTTACTCATGTACATGCAACCTTGGAAGACATATATAACATCAAAATGTAAAATTGTACCTCAGGTGTTTCGCCTGTCTGTGGAATGTTAATGCTTATTTTAGAAATGGCATAAAAACTGTATGTCAGGACTCAGAGCTTCCTTTTCTACTGAGCCAAATACTTTGATAGTCATAGCCACAAAGTGGTTCCTCTGTATGCTCTGGGAACCTTAAAGAACCTAAAGAACTAAAAACACTGTAAAGAAAGCAAATGAGAAAGGAAGAATCTGTAAAACATCCAGAGAGGTGTGCTTGAACTATGTGGATTTATAACCTCAAGTAAAACAGCATAGCCTTGAACCACAGACAACAAGCTGGAAAATACAGACATTCATAATGTTTTATCTCTTTTTCTGGTTTTCAGGGAAAATATGAAAGTTACGCAGTTACGCCTCGATTTCCCAAAATAAAAGATGAAGGATGGTTTTTGATATTAGGAGAGGTGGATAAGAGAGAGCTGATTGCTTTAAAGCGAGTAGGATTTGTTCGAGCTCATCTTGATGCTTCTCTCTCTTTCTTTACTCCTGAAACTCCAGGAAGGTAAGCAGAATCTTACTCAAGTTCCAAGATAGTGATGGTGGTTCTTTGTTCTGACAAGCTTGTGTTCAGTGGAGTATGTGCTAATGACCTTCTCTAGTAGATACCCCCCCATACCTCTGTTAATGCTCATGATCAAATACCTGTTCAAACTAAATTCTCAGTCTCCAACTTTGCTTCTTAAAATAAAAAAAGATTAAAATTTGTCTGCAGATTTACATTTTATCTCCCGATTTTTCTTTTATTCATGCATATTGTACATAGTGATATGTTTTATAAAGGCATTCTTACTCACACGTATCACGTACTTTCTGTTTTTATATTTCAGATATATCTTCACCCTGTATCTCATGAGTGACTGTTATCTTGGCCTAGACCAGCAATATGACATTTATCTCAATGTCACAAAAGGAAACATTCCCACACAGGTCAATGCAAAGGTCTCCGATGCCTTTATTGACTTGGCCGTATAGTAACCTGAACCAAACAGGCCATTTGAGAGAAGTGGCTACAAGTCATGTGGATTACTTGGTGTCTCCCTTGGCAGAATCAACTTCTAACTTCAAAACATCTAGGAAATTGACAATGACTACAGTGATGATTCTAGCAATATTAGTCACAGAGACCTTTTAGGAAATGTGTGCTGCCTTTTGTAACAGCTTCATGGGTGTCTTTACATGTAAGATATGTAAGCATATAGTATCATTTTTAAGTTGTGTATGTTGGAGGTAATAGTTATGGATTATCAGTTTTTACAGCTCACAATGTACTGTTTACATGAGTACCAGCTATTCCTTTTTCTAAGAAAAATTACATTTAGGTGTGACAGGTTAGGAGTTCAAGCAACATAAAACATAAATCTATGACATGATACCAAGGGGATCTTATTAGCAAAATTCATACTTTGGTGTGATCACATGTAGAAATAGTTTCATATATCTCTTATAAATGATAATAATATATGATATGAAATTCTATTGCAGAGATCATTGATGATTTTTCAAAGACCATACACTGATCTTGGAAAATGTAAACACTGTAACTGTTAGAAATAAAATCTAGACTATATCCAGACAAGCTTCCCTTTTTTTTTTTCCTTTCTCCTATTACCGTCCTATTATATCCCTTATCTCTCATCTATTTTTTTTTCTTTCACTTCACAAAAGTACTTCCTTCCTCTCTGATATATTTACAAATACAAGGAGGAAAGTGCAGTATAATTCATAAATTTTTTGTCTTTGTGGTTTTGTTTGGTTCAGTTTTACATCTCAGGGTTTTGCTATGTAACCTAGCCTCAAACTCAGGACTCTTCTTCCTGTGTTTCCCAAGTGCTGGATTTCCATGTATACACAGCCAAACCTAGCTAGAAGTTTTTGTCTTTTTTTTTTTTTTTGGTTTTTCGAGACAGAGTTTTTGTCTTTTTACTCAACCCTACAGATGGATTCTTGCCTGTGACAAAGGAACTATGTCTGTTCAAAAAGTAACACATCTTGAAGAAGAGTTACTCAAAATGTAATTAGAAAGTAAATGTCTACATAATATACATTTTAATGGGATGCATATTTTTGCAAAGTAATTCCTGGCCCCAAAATGAGTTATTCTCAAATATGTTCTACTGTAACTGTTGCAAGCACTACAATATAAATAAGCACTCCTCAAGTTGGAACTTCCGAGTTGTATTCCTCTTCCTGTGATGAGGAAGGCAGGAAGGTGGGGGCAGAGGATACTATGCTCCTTTGAAAATATAGATAACTAGTGTGACCACATATGGGAAGTAAGAAGTGTGGAGTGTCTCAGAGTGACTTTATATAAAGCGCTCTTTGTGTTTTTCTTTTGGAAAAGTTTATTTCCTTACTGAAAATTTGTACCTTAACCACTGGTTTAATCAGGTTAAATGAAAATGAAAATTACATGTAAACAGCAATCGCTAATACACACAGGGACCACTGTGGAAACAACTTTGTATATTCTGTTAGTCAGTATCATTTCTCTCTGAGAGTGAGCAAGTCTTACAAAGTAGGAAATCTACTTCATTGAACTTATAAATATGACATAGTAGAAATAAGAACAAATCTGTTTCAATCAGAAAGGCAATCAGTGGGGCATAATGAAGCATGCCTTTAAACTGAGTACTCAGGTCAGAGGCAGGTTGTCTACAGGTTAGATGTCAGCCTGGCCTACAGCCAGAACTACACAGTGAAACCCTGTGTCAAGCAATCAGATAACAACAAGAGAGGTAAGAATCTAGCATATTAAAATTGTTTAGCTCCAAATCAACCAGAGAAGATGAGGTGCACTAGGATAGAAAGATTGAACTTATTTCTGTACATCTGTGACTTTATCTGTACTCATTACTCCCCACATTTTAGAGTAATGGACCATCAGACATTAGAGTCTCACTAATGATACTTTTTCAAACCCACAGATCATTATTTTTTTTTACCACTTTTAATGGCAAAGAATTTCAACAACATTTAAAATGACTCAAATCCTAATTTTAGGTAGAATTTGACCTACGACTTCTGAGTGTTTGGTGATGACAGTTGTTGGTTTTTTATGAAAACATACAATGATGAAAAAATTGAATAATTTACCTCAGTAAAAAGGTTTCTTGTTTATTAAGTGTACCCTTTGATGATTTCATACATGTGTAAAATTCTTCCCACTCACACTCTCTCCCCAGTCCTATCTTACACATCTGCTACCACCGTCACCCTTCTTCACTACCAGTCCTATTTGTAATTTCCTGTCATTTTGTTTTGTGATGCACTGAATGTAATTCAGACTGTCTGGGTGAGCATGGATTTGGAGCTACCCACTCCAAATATTGAAGTATGGGGAACTCAACAGCGACTGTTCCACTGAAGTCAGTAGCTCCCCCTCCAACACCATAAACAGCCTATCCCAGGGAGGGCTAGTCCCTATGAGCCCCTCCTCCATCCATGACTGAATATGGACACACACAATCTTGTACAGGCAACATGTGAGTTCATGGTTTTAATGTCCATGTCATTCCTTGAAGATAGTATGTCACAACCCTCCTTCGCTTCATCCAGCTTTTATATTTTTCTGTTTCCTTTTGCATGATGTTTCCTGTAAAGTATAGGGGTGATATAAATGTCCCAGTTAGGGTAAGTGCTTAACAGTCACCGCTCACTAATTAGTCAACCATGAGCCTTTGAACTCACTATTGTTTATTCAAAAACAAAACAAAAAAAAAAGGCAAAGGCTGCTTTGATGAATGCTGAGAGCAACATTTGTTTATGGTTATAATTATTTAGAAAGCAGTTTCATACAAGTTCATTTAACAAAAAAAAAAAGTAGTAATTGTAGTGATTTCTCCATAGAGCCTAGCCAATGGGCTTTTGACCACGTGGCAGTACCAGGCAGGAATTCCCTTCTATAAAGCTGGCCTCTGATCCAAACAGAAAACAGTTGGTTACCACCTGAAAGTTATGCCACTGTTGCACAAGTGGGTATATTTTACCTGGCAGATTCAGCATCATAGTACACAAGATATACATCAATGGTATAACCATTGATGACTTCTCCCAGCTATGAAAGGTAGCCAGCAGGGAGGAAACTTTCAATTCAGTTTCAGCTTCATTTCTCCATGTCCTGCAACCAAAATATATAATGTCTTCAGAAATGGGATCTTACCCTCTAGTTCTGATCCACAACCAAAAACAGTGGCAACAGCACTGTTTAGAGGACTCTTGGACCTTCCTGACCAACAACTCCAAGAGAAGTATCCCACATCTGGCACTGAGGTTTTCCTTTGATTACCTCTGATTTCTATAGTTTGCATTATATATGATAGTTCAGGTGGAAGTATGCTGCATGGGGTAGAGGTTTCTTGAGTACCCATAGTTCAAGGATAAGCACTCTGTATTTGAATTTTTTTTGGGGGGGGAGAAATATCTCTGGCTTCACTCAGCAAAGAACCCACACTATCACCAGCAATCAACTATGTGATGTGTGCAAGTTTAGCATCACTGTAACAAATTGCCTCACATAAACAATTTAAAAGGAGGAAACATTTGTTTTGGCTAGTGGTTTCAGAGGTTTCAGTCTATGATAAGCTGGCTCCATTATGTCTTTGATATCATGTCAGAATACCATGGCTGAGAGGACATGATGGAGCAGAGCTGCTTATTTCATTGCAGTCACAAACCAGAGAGCAACAAACAAGAAGGGACCAGGGTAAGATACTCTATAGCCCACCATGCTTGGTGCTTGTGATCCTTCTCTCCCAGCCTTCCAAGTAGCTGGAATTACATTAAAGCCATCATAATCATCGCTGCAAATACCTTCACAGATGCACTCAGAGCTGTGTTTTATTAATTTAGCTATCTCAGTCTAATCAAATTGGCAGGATTAACCATCACAGTGATGTTAGAGCACACATTAAGTGCCAGCATTTTCCCCTAAAACCTTCATTTTTGTGCACACAGACACACCATAATCACAGTGGAAGAAAAGTAATCATCCATCTCACCTAAGTGTTAATCTTGTGATCTACAACAACCAACCTATTAAATTGTGCCCAATGTTGTGACAGTAGCACCAATGTTTTGGAAGTAACCAACCACCTTCTGACTAAATTATAGGCCAGTTCATAAGATAGATTCTATGCCTAGTACTGTTAACGAAGCCAAAAACCCATGACTGGCTAGGTCATGAGCCCTAGGAGAGAACCTATTAGTATTATTTAGCTAAATGGACAAAAATAAACAGTCCTCTAAGTTTTTGTCTTTATACCCATTGATTCATACATCTCTCAACCCTCATGAGAAAAGCCATTTGCAGTAGATGGCAATTAATGGAGACCCACATTTAGTCAGTTATTCAGAAAATAAGAAACTTCGGGATGTTTAACTCAAAAAATGATATATCTGGATACAAATCGGAGAGGAAAAAGTAAAATCCCTATTTGCAGACGATATGAGAGTATATGTAAGCAACCCCAAAAATTCCACCAGAGAACTCCTACAGCTGATAGACTCAGCAAGGTGGCTGGATACAAAATTAATTCAAAAACTCAATAGCCCTTCTTTACACAAAAGATAAATGGGCTGAGAAAGAAATTATGGAAACAACTCCCTTCACAATAGCCACAAACAATATAAAATACCTGGGGGTAACTCTGACGAAGCAAGTGAAAGACCTGTATGACAAAAACTTCAAGTCCTTGAAAAAAGAAATTGAAGAGGACATCAGAAGATGGAAAGATCTCCCATGCCCATGGATAGGTAGGATCAACATAATAAAAATGGCCATCCTGCCAAAAACACTATACAGATTCAATGCAATTCCTGTCAAAATACCACCACAATTCTTTATAGACCTGGAAAAAAGCAATTCTCAACTTCATATGGAATAACAAAAAACTCCGAATAGCTAACTCGATCCTGTACAATAAAAAAACATCTGAAGGTATCACCATCCCTGATTTCAAGCTGTACTACAAAGCAATAGTAATAAAAACAGCATGGTACTGGTATAGAAACAGACCAGTGGATCAATGGAATCGAATTAAAGACCCAGAAATGAACCCACACACCTATGGTCACAAAGAAGCCAAAACCATACAATGGAAAAAGGACAGCATCTTCAACAAATGGTGGTGGTCTAACAGGATGTCAACAAGTAAAAGAATGAAATTAGACCCATACTTATCTCCTTGTACAAAACTTAAGTCCAAGGGATCAAAGACCTTAACATAAGGCCTGACACATTCAATCTATTAGAAGAGAAAGTGGGGAAAACCCTCCAAGTCATCAGCATAGGTGACAACTTCCTAAACAGAACACCAATAGCTCAGCATCTAAGAACAGCAATCAATAAATGGGACCTCATGTTACTGAAAAGCTTCTGCAAGGCAATAGACACTGTCATTCAAACAAAACAGTAACCTACAGATTGGGAAAAGATCTTCACCAACCCCACATCTGACACAGGGCTAATAATATCCAAAATTTACAATGAACTAAAAAAGTTAAATGCCAAGAAACCAAATAATCTAATCAAACAATGGGGAAGAGAGCTAAACAGAGAATTCACAAAGGAGGAATCCCTAATGGCTAAGACACTTGAAAAAATGCTCAGCATCCTTAATCATCAGAGAAATGCAACTCAAGATGACTCTGAGATTCCACCTCACACCTGTCAGAATGGCTAAGACCAAAAACTCAAATGACAGCACATGCTGGCGAGGGTGTGGGAAAAGGGGGAACACTCCTCCATTGCTGGTGGGAGTGCAGGCTTGTGCAACCACTATGGAGGTCATTTTGGTGATATCTTAGAAAACTTGGAATAGCTCTGCCTTGGGACCCATCCATACCACTTCGGAGTATACATCCAAAGGATTCCTCACCAAATCACAAGGAAGTTTCCTCATCTATGTTCATAGCAGCCTTATTTGTAATAGCTAGAAACTGGAAACAATCCAGATGTCCCTATGTCCCTCAACTGAGGAATGGATAGAAAAAAACAAAAAAAAAAAAAAAAACTGGTACATCTACACAATGGAATACTACTCATCCATCAGAAACAACAAAATCATGCAAATTTGCAGCCAAATGGATGGAAGTAGAGAAACTCACTCTGAGTGAGCTAACCCAGACTCAGAAGGATGCACATGGCATCTATTCACTTATAATTGGATTTTAGTCATATAGTACAAGATAGCTATACTATAACCAATGCACCAAAGGGAACAGGAACATAGACGTTGTTACCTGTCAATGAAACACTTTGCCCTAGTGGTACTGCCTTATAGCCCCCCAGTGTATGAGGAGGCTCTTGGCCCTCATATGACTGCTGAACTGGGGCGGTGGACTGATAGGTAGGGATACTCCACTTCAGAGGAGTGGGATGGAAGGGAAAATGGGAAGAGGGTGGAAGGGTGGGAATGGGAGGGGTGGAAAGAGGGCACTGTGATGGAGATGTAACCTGAAGTAATAAATAAACATTAAAATAAATAAATAAACAAACAAACAAAAATAAAAATAAAAAATAAAATGTATTTCAAATATGTTTATCATTTTGAATCTGCTATTTAACTTTTTAATATATTTTGAATTGATTTTTTTATGTGGTGAGAGATAAGGTCTCGCTTCATCCTACATGTGGACCTCCAGTTTCCAGCACTATATGTCCGATTAAAATACAGGGAGAAACTCTAATGTTATATTGCATAGTAGAGTACTCGGTTAAGAGTGTTGAATTTAAGTATTTAAAAATAGATTAAAAGAGAAGGTTTTTTGTGTTCTTATCACAAAGAAATAATAAATGTATGTGGCAACAGATATAAGTTCAATGTGCTGTCTCATCAATATATGTAGTTATTCTATGTAGATTAAAAACAAGATTTTAAAATAAAATTGACTTAAATTACACAAGAGAAGATTTTGGTGAGAATGTAAAAAGACAAATTGCATTATGCTTCAAAACTAATGCACAGAAAGCTATCAGTGGACATCTTCATTATCAAACATCTTTTACCAAAAGTTCAGGACATACTGAAAACCAATCATCACATACTTCTTGAAATAAATGAATACTTCATGAAAGTGTTTAATAGACATTCTAACAAAGAATGCCAGTAATTTCAATTGAGCTTTCAAATGAGCTCTTGGAAGTATAAAAACAGCCTAATTGTGAGCAGTCTACCAGAAATGCATATCTTTACTAATTGTTACTTTAGTTCATTAGTATTATCAACAATTATGTTCTACTGTTTACTAGAAAGTTTTACCAGCAATTAAAAAGGAGTAGGTACAGATTGTAAAGAAAAGCTGTGTGTGCTTTTTAAAATATTTTTATGTATATGGATGGTTTGTCTGCATGTGTGTGTGCACCATCTGCATGTTTGGTGCCCACCAGAAGCCCAAAGAAATCTCCTATAATCAGAGTTACATATTTGTAGGTGCTGGTAATTGACTTCCAGTCCTCTGGAAGAGCCATGCTCCTAACTCCTGAGCCATTTCTCCAGCTCCATACTGTTCCTTTTTAAATTTTCCTCTTTGTACTGCATAATTTCCACTTCTCTGAATGAAAATTGACAATTTAGGTTTGGTCCATCACATATGGCAATGTGAGTTGTTCATTGGAACATTCTGAGGGTGCTTCCTAGGGAACATGCTTTGATCAGGTGTTAGGGACACAATGTCCAGAAATGAGCATTCTGGATTATGAGGACAAACTTGCCATGGGCTATTTCAAACCAGCAGAAACAGGAACCACTACAGAAGCAGAACAACTTTTGAGAACAAGACCACAGGTCCTTTCACACTGGCTTAGCAGGTAGATCATAATGTATGTTACACCAGAGTGAGATAAAATGAGGAAGAAAGCACTACAATGTCCTTTAATGCATTGTTTACAGTCCTTAAAACTGCAAACAATATCAAAAACTTTGTAGAACTCCTGCTTATCTAACACTGTATGAGCAGAAAAATCAATTCAAGTATACTCAGTAAAAAACAAAATGCTGCCTTTAAAACAAAGATCTGGAGCTGCCAAGATGGTTCAATGGGTAAACTTACTGGTTACCAAGCCTGATGACCTGGATGTCATTCTTGGAACTCATATGGTGAAATTAAAGATTTCTAAAAATTATGCCTTGACCTCTACATGTGCAGTATGGTACACATGTGAGCACATGCTTGCACATGGATTAGAGTGCACACACAGGCACACACAATATTTGATGTTTCACCTGAAATAATTATTTTTACTCTATTTTATCCAATTTCTGAAACCTAATTCTAACCAATAAGTAGTAACAAATTTTGTCCCTCTCTTCTAATATACGGCTGTTCTTAGCAGAAGTAAAGAAAATGATATAGACATCTTAGTAAAACCTGTCTTATTTTCTGATCTTTTGAAAAATACATTCCTCTAAAAACCACATTACCCTACAAATAGTCTTCAAAGTAAATGAAACATTGAAGAAATCAATAAACTAAAAAACAGTCTCCATTGACAATCTCAGTTCCTGTAATATACCACCGTGATATTCCTGGCTTCTGTCCAGCTTATAAAATGCTAGAAGTCATAAGCAGCAAACCTGCTGCTGTTTGCAATAATCTAGCCTAGAGAAATTGATTCTGAATTGATTGTTACTCTTCATGCTGAAAATGATTGCACATCTGCATCTTCTGTTTGAGCTTTGTCATTTTTTTTTAATCTTTGCCCACTGTGTTAATTATTTTGGGAGGCTTGATCTCATCTCAAACAATATATTTGAAATGCTCAGGAGGATGTATTCCATAAATATTGAATTGTTAAAAACAGATTCTGAGGTCATTCAGACTGAATTTAATTACATTGATTTGAATCAACTTTTATTGAGGAAATCCAAGGACAATCCTCACATATTTAAGATAACTAACTGATTACAGAGATGGAATTTGCATGTGCATTCCAACAAATCCATGTATCAGCAAACAGAATGGAAATGGATGTATTAAGATACTGGAGAACAGCTAAGAAGAGAATCAGAAAGATGGTCCCAGTAACAAAAATAATAGTTTAAAAACTAGGGAAATTCTTCAAGACAAAAATATTTTAATAAAATCAGATAAATATGACATAAAAACAATGTGTTAAAAGGGGAAATATACAACCAAGCGGTAATTACATGCTTTATGAATTCAGCAGGAAAATGAGATCTGTTCCACCTGATAAACAGAGAAGTGGCAACTATAATTAAAATCAAATGTATTGCATTGAACTTGAAGTTGTTGTATTTGAAAACAAAGGCCAAACCACAAAAAAAAATAATCTTCATGAAAGTCAAAAAATCATATATATATGATTATCAAATATACACACTCGCACATATTATCAACAGGATAAGAAGACAAGCCACAAAATAGGAGAAAAGATTTTTACATCATGTATTGACAAGACATTAACATACAGAACACACAGAGAACTCCTTAATATTTAATAATAACAAAAACAGCTTGATTTTTTAAAATGGGCAAAGTATCTGACAGACATTTCTCCAAAGAAAATAATCCAATGTGATTTCACAAAACATTATCTCAGCACTTAGTAGATGAAGGAGGGTCTTGAATTCAAGGCCATTCTGGGCTACATAGTAAGTTAAAGATAGCCTGAGCTCCATAAGAAGGGCCTGTCTCGAGGAAGGAAGTGTTATTTAAATAAATAATTTTTATTGAAGCATACTCCATTGCTTCTTTTCCTGATGTGACTCATAAACCTAAACTAGGTCAGATCAGATTACCATAAGATGACTGTGACCAGTATCCCAGACTTGAAAGTTACTGGTGACTCACCAAGCAGTGATGGTTGACACCTTTAATCCTAGCACTAGGGAGGCACAGGCAGGAGGATCTCTGTGAGTTCCAGGCCAGCTTGGTCTACAGACTGAGTTCCAGGACAACCAAGGTTACACAGAGAAAGTGTATGTCAAAAAAACACAAAACAAAAAATGGTACTGGTGACTCAGTTGTATCTTTACAACACCCAAGCCACAAATAAAGCAAATATATTCAAGCAAAACTTATAACTGAGGAATCAGAATTTTTGTCCCAGCTTTTGGCACCTTTGCACTTGGACCTCACATTTGGAGCTCACAGGAAATAAACAGGAGGATTTTAATTATTTGCATTTTGCTAATTCCTTTTTAAATTTTTATTGCTATTTATTTTGTGGATTTCACAATATGCACTCTGTTCCCTCTCCTCTCCCACCTCCCCAAACTCTCCCCACATTAAAAACAAAAAATCTCATTGTGGAAGCTGTAGTGTGTGTCTCATTGTGTCCCATGATATTCCCTTTTGTCCACACGTTTTTGCTTGCAAATGTTTATTATAATGAGTCCTTGGCCTGTAATGAGGACTCTGGCTTCTGATACTTTGTCAATACTAGAACCTCACTGGAACTCCTCTCAGATATGCTATTATTGTGTCATGGACTTCCTGTAATTTTGGGTCTGTGGAACTGGCCTCTTCATGCACTCCAACAGTTCATCCATGGGGCGAGTCAACTCAAAGTACTAGTTCTGGGCCTGCAACTCCCACTTGCAGGGCCTGCTATCCCCTGAATGCTGCAGCAGGTAAGGGGTTCATCACCTCTCCTGCTTCCATGACCACATCTGGGTCAATTTTCCCACCTGCTACCTGTGGCAAGGGCAAGAGAGTAAAGGGGTTCTCTCCCTCATCAACACCTCCACAAAACAGACAGAAGGCAGGGCTGACTCTCCCACACTCACCCCCTCAGGACTGGCTCACCCACAATCCCTACATCCAGGGCCAGCTGTAGTGTGTTGCCCAGGAAAACTGCAGGGCCTGCTGTCCCAAGTGCTGCAGCATGTGAAAGACAGAGACAGCTCTCCTGCTCTTGTGACTCCCATCAGGGACAGAGCTCCTGTCTGTCACTGGTGGTGAAGTCCAAAGGGAGAGGATCTCTCCCTTGCCAATACCACCACAAAACAGACAAAAGGCAGGGCTGGCTCTCCCACACTCAAACCCTTGGGGCTGGCTCACCCTCAACCCCCTCATCCAGGGCCAGGCAGGGCTCACCTAGTCTCTGGCTTGCTTTCTGTCCTGGGAGCCCATCTTGTACTTGCCTGGGGCTAGACTGGTGGTCTACACAGCCTAGCTCCCCTTCTGGGCCCCATCATGCAGAAGTGGTATTGGAATCCAGCTTGCTTTTTTTTTAATGTTTATTTATTACTTCAAGTTACATCTCCATCACAATTCCCTTAGACCCCTCATAATCCCACCCTCCCACCCTCTCCCACTTCTCCCACCTATCCTACTCCTCCAGTATGGGGTGCCCCTACATATCAGCCCCCCTCAGTTCAGCAGTCATATGAGGGCTAAGAGCTTCCTCAAGACCATACCACTCCTGGGTATATATCCAAATGATTACTCATAAAACCACAAGGATATCTTCTCAACTATGTTCATAACAGCTTTATTTGTAATAGCTAGAGACTGGAAACAACCCAGATGTCCCTCAACCGACGAATGGAAAAAAAAAAAACAAAACAAAAAAACCTGTACTACATTTACACAATGGAATACTACTCAACCATCAGAAAAAAGAAAATTATGCAATTTGCTGCAGCTTTTTTTTTAACTCTGGAATTATTAGTCTACTACTCATTCAGATGTTCATAGGTCAGAACACAGTCTCTCTCCTCTCTGCCACCTATGATGCATATGTGACACAGCAGTCACATCCACAATGCCTCTAAGGGCATATTCATTTTTTTTTTAATGATCTATTTCAAACCTATCAAAGTGCGTTTATGTTCAGAAATGTATTGAAATTCAGACAGTATTCTGTCTATAATTGAAGCAAGGGATTTCTGTTGCCCAGTGACAAGCTTGCCACTATTGCAATCATCTCCAAATGGAGACTCTTTGATGTTCATCATCTACTTGGAGAAGAATGGATGGTGCTGTAAGGAGCTAACATGTCTCAATATTAAAAACTCTTTGTTTTCTAACAACGATGTTAAGAAAACATCTTTGAATGTCATATTCTACAGATCTCTTGAGGTCTTTGAAGATCACATATCTATCTCCATATACTTGGATAAGCAAACATTGCTTACAGCCTAACTCTGCCAAGACAGGATGGGCAAGTCCTTCATAATTCCTGCTTCACAATGAATGTCTGTCAGAGATACTGGGCCAAAAGGCGGAAGATAGATGCTCCAATTTATTGAGATAAATTGGGAACTGTCCAGGCAGCCAGTTGTCTGGCATTTCTCAGTTTTAGAAGCTGCTGGCTCTACACTTCCTGTTTATTCAGATATATTTATCCTTCTCAGGTCTCTGATGTGGTTGAAGATTAGATAGTTATAGTCTCACAATTAAATTTTGAGTTGTTTAGGAATTAAAAGGATGCTCTAGGTCTAAGAAGATGTTTTTAAGTTGGTAATGCAAGTTTGGATGGAAACAGTTAGGTATAGAACTTTAAACTCACCGAGATACATAGATAATAGAATATTATTATCTGTTGCCAAATACATATGAACTGGACATTGGGAATGTATGTTATGCCTTATAATTTTCATAATTGTGGCCTAATTGTTCTTATTGTTTTGTATTGTATTTATTGTTATAAGAAAAAATAGTATTTACCAACGAAACTGAAATGCAACATGGCTTATTTTAGGCTTATTCCTACAGGCTCTCCTCCCTGGGAGTAAACAGGGTCATCTGAGCACACCACAAAGGAAAAAAAAAAAAGAAAGAAATGAATTGAAACAATTTCTATAGTAATAGTATTTCTGGTCTCAATTCTACCCTCTCCTTCCATTCCAGTAGCTAATTATTAACCTGAAGTATTATTACCTTTCATGTTTATGTTCATATTGTTCATGATTTTAGCACATAATTTTATGACATGGCTTATACAATTTTCATATATAATGTAAACAACTCAATTGAGTACATTCAGTCATGATGAAAGTATGCTATTTACAGCAAAAATAGAAAGAAATGGAGATTAAATTATGCAAAATAAAGATTCAGATAATCAAAGTTCCTCTTGAATACAGCATCTAGATTTTATGAAAATAAAAAGGAAGAGGGAGGCAACTAGGGTTAGAGAGAGAGGTGAGAGATGAGAGAAGGAAAGTACCATTGAAACACATCATCTGGATTTTTAAAATGTCACAATGGCATCCATTAGTCTGTAAATTAATATGCATGAATCAAAAGGAGGAAGAAGATAGGGAGGAGGAGGAAGAAGATGAAAATACCATGTTCTGGTTCTAGTAAGCATCTTCTAATATACCTGTCTTCACCCTTGGGCAATTCCCTTTCTTTCAGTGTCAGCTGGATTTAGAAATCATGTCTAGTGGATGGACTCTGTAATGTGGGGTCACAGCAAAGATCAGGTTACTAAATGGCTGTAATTTCCATATTTGCTATTGTTTCTTATTCATTCTTAGGCTGAGCACTTAGACAAGTCAATAGCTAACTAATTCTTGGTCATAACACAACCCTATGGAAGTAGACCTAATGAAGTCTATGAACAGCCATCAACATCAATCATCCTGAGTCAGGATCCCTGACAACAGAAATTACAAAATAACTAATGTATATTATGTTATACTGGTGTGTATGGCATATTTTATTTCACAGCCATAGATAACTAAATACATTAATGTTTTGCACTATTCTAAACTTTTTTCATGCATCCTATTTATGTTGACACACAGCTTTAGTTCATTGTACTGTATGAAAATAAGACAGTTTATTCATTTTTAAGTTGATGGCTTTTTATGTGTCACTATAAAGAACTGTCACAACAAATATTTTTTCCTATTCCTTTCCTTACATAGACTTTTTAATTTCAGAAAAAAATTACATTGTTGAGACTGAGCAGTGGTAGATACCATGCTTTGATGGGGTGATGTTACGCATTCTAAATGTTAATTAATTGATCCTGCTTGCTGTCTGTTACTTTCTCTGATTGGTTAAATAAGTGCTGAGGCCTGAGATTGGGCAAAGACGGAGGTAGGCAGGACTAAGGTGCTAGGGATGCTGAGACAGAGAGCATCTTGGGAAGAAGAAGCCTGAAAGATAAGCAGCTGGAGCAGGAAGATGGACACACATCATGGGTTAGAGAAAAGAACCTTATTCCACCTGGCCTGGAATATCAGTCAGTGTATGGTGGAGAATAACAGTCCAGGGGATATATGTATATATGGGGTCATATTTGGGGAATAGAATCAAGAGCTGGCTTAGATGGGCTAAGATTACACAATCCAGGCCAAAGCTTGTTAAAAATCCATCAGGTCTCTTTGTGCTCATTTATAATGGAATCTTAAGGATTAATAACTGCCAATCCAATTAAATACAATATAAATACAAGTAAATAATTTAATTAGCAATTATTTTACAATGCTTAGCTGTAGATTCATTTCCTAGCAGCAATAAAGAAAACATAAGAAATATAGTTTTTGGCTATACTAGTAAAGGGTATTTTTGTTGTTTTTGGTTTTGACATGGGGAGGCTGAACCCAGAGCCTTGAAGATGCTAAATAAACATTCACTGTACCACTGACCTATGCACCCAACTCCAAATTTGAAGAAAATAATCTATCAAGATAAAACTGTGGATTTTGCTGCAGAAGTGACTCTCTACAGTTGATGTAATTATAAAACAAGGCAGCAGCTTATGAATTTGCCCTGAAAGCATTAGTGAAGCTACTTAGCATGCTTCCATGATTGTAGCCCTGCACTTTGGTTTGACTGCAAAATGTATTGCTTCTTTCATAGCTCAGTGGGAGAACTCTTCCTAGGAGGGTTCTCTAGAATAAAGAAGCAGAGCCCCTCCCACCTATATCACACCTGTCTTTTCCACCCAGATGTAGTAGGCTCTGCCCAAAGACCCACAGTGGAGCTACCAGGCTTCTAGGACTCTTTGTAAACCTCTGAAGAAGTGAAAATAGGCCCAGTGTTATCATCCCTCCTGGCAAAACAGAGCTGGCTAAAATGGCATCATGAATGTGCGCATGCTTTGGGTGTGCAGAGGTTTTAAAAGGTTCTCTTTTATTTTTGACTTACAGACTTTAAAAGCTGGCATTAAAACATGTTTCTTTCTTAGAGTATATTTGGTAAAATAATAAATATTCCTTTGGGAATATTGGTTACTTGGTTACTCAAAATATCCATATTTTTTTCTATTTCCTATCACATAATGACAGGAAAAGAAAATCCAATGAGTTATTACCTCCTCGTTTTAGCTTAGACATCACCACCACCATCATTGAACATAAAAGTGCTAAATATAGAAAAGCTGGTTTAATTAGAGATGTAAATGTAATTGCAGCTCATGTTGTCTATATTTCTGGTGCATACTCAGATGTGAGTGAGACGACACCTCTGTGTAAAGGGGTGTAACACTTGCCCAAACACCTTAGAAAACATTTCACCACAATTAACATTAATTCAATACAAAAAGGATCACATATAAAATTCCCTCATTGTTTGAATTATCTTAGAAGCAACCTGTATCTTTCCCAGTATGTATCCATAAACATAAATAGATGAAAAAGTATGATAGATAAATAGATAAGTAGACAAATAAAAGACAAATAGATTATATTACTGATAGATTTAATAGAGACAGATAGATGATAATAGAACTTAGGCACATCAACAGAGTCAAACTAGGTAGTTATTATCTCATAGTTAAATTTTGAGTTGTTTAGGAATCAAGAGGGTTCTCTGGATATAAGAAGATGTTTTTAAAATGGTAGTGCAAGTTAGGGTGGAAGCTGAGTTGGATGTAGAACTTTAAACTCATGGAGATGGTTGCATAGTAGAATGTTAAAGTCAGTTGGCAAATACGTCTGGACTGGACATTGAAAAAAAAAGTAACATAGTAAGTGTAATTTTCAACTAAACTTGAGCTATCCAGATACTTCAGAAAAGACAACAAATAGCCATGCATTAAAAGTCTCTGTGCTACTTCCCTCAGGTGCATGCTGTGTCCTAGGCTCAGGGTCCACAGCATGAGTCTCTGTCAGGATTTCAGTGGTCTAGCTCACCATAAACATAAGTGCTTGAAAAAGATCTGTGGAATATATGCAAACTTAGTAACAATAAACTTAGGCTTTAACGTGTACAAAGGAACAGAGGGAACTAAAGCTTTCTGAATCACACATTATTTTCATTGTCCAATCTTTCCTTAAAAGGATCATTTGAGGGGTCTCCAGTGAAGGTCAATAGAACAAAGTGAGGTTATGGAATATCCTTCCTGCCTGTCATTAGGCAGATAAATGTCTTCCTGGGGCAGGAAAGCTGATAGGAATGGGAGCAAAGTAGAGGCAGAATCTAGGAAATTAAAGGTATTTTCCAAGCAATGAGTTCAGCAGTAAAAGCCTGTTTCTGATGTCTAACAGACCCTGCTGGGAAATATTCTTACAGCCTCCACCCCAGACTTCAATTCCTTTAGCAACATGTTCCCTGCTAAATGTGTATTGTCTAAAGAACCCAATGCTCTATAGAATAATTCTGGAAGGCTACACAAAATTTTATGGGCAATGGCTTTGGAGGAGGAAACTGGAGGGAGAGACATTGTTTAACAGTGCAACATTTTGGGGGTTTTTTTGTTTGTTAATGTATGTTTACACAGTAATTTTCCAGTCAAGTAGTTTCAAATGAGGATAAAATGAAAAGCTGCAAGAAGTCATAATCTGTTACAAAACACACACATACACAGGAATTAATTTTTAGTTTTTAAAAATTATATTTTTATTTTATGTGTATGAATGTTTCTATACAAATTTCACCACAAGTTAGGATTTATTCGTGTGTGCTTGGTGTTGTAGAAGCAGAAGAGGGAGTCAGATACCCAGGAACTGGTGTTACAGATGTTTGTGAACTGTTATAGAAATGCTGAGAATAATACTCTGATCATCTGCAAGAACAGTAAGTGCTCTTAACCACTGAGCTCTCTCTCTAGCTTCACAAAGGCGTTGTATTTTAACACAGCTGATTAGCTGTGCAAAATTAAGTCATTTGGGTGAGACCTGAGCCAAGGTAACAGGTATTCTCCTTGAAAAGAACATGAACACACTTAGAGGGAGTATTGTAAAGAGACAAAAAGATGATGCCATGTGAACAATGTAAATCTAAGCTAAGTCTAGAACTGTGTTGGGACCACAAGTCAGGAAACATGTGGTGCTGCATAAAACTGGAAGTAGGAAAGCATTCTCCCTCCATGGGAAAGAAAACATAGTTCCCTACCCAGGTCCTTGATTCCAGGCTTCTAACTACTCCAGAACTTGGAAACAATAATTTTCAGTAGTTCTAAGTCATCATTTGTTTTATATGTTTTTATGGAAACCATAGGAAACTAATGGGACTCTTCTGTCTTGTATGTGTTACAGGCACTCAGCAGCCTCCAGGCTTTTGAGCCCATAAATAACCTCCGCCTCAGCTGTGCTGCTTCACATTTATCTCAGTGATCTTAGTTCCTCATGCTACAGCCCATCCCAGCCCAAGCCTGCTGGTTTCCACACAGAGAAAAGACTTGGTCTTTTCTTGGTTGTGAACTTCTCTCTTATCCTCAAGCATCAATCAGAGGCTAACCTTAGGCTACCTAACTACTCATTCTCTGTCTCTCTATGTCTACTCCTACTTATGAAGCTGAAAGTGGTTGTGACTTTTTCTCTGGCCAAAGAAAATAGACTTCATCTAGGATAGGTGTCATGTCCTCTTCTTCTTTTACTCCAAGCCCTCGCTCATAGAAATCTCAAACAGTTGTCCTTCAGCAGACCCTCTATGCTGTTGCAATGGACAGTCAAATCATTTTAACCACTTCCAACTTCAGACACAAGACCCCAAATCCAAGCAGCTGTGGTAAAATAGATGAGAAATGTCTCAGCAAAAGAGATTAGGGGATGTGGTGTGTTTCTAGAACTACTGAAACACTCTTCCACACTTAGAAACTCCATGAAACAAAGGAGCAAAAAGTAAGAAGTGAATCCCAAGCATGGCCTCAGACCTACGTTATAAGTCTGCCCTCTCCGAGGTATTTTTACCCCCACTATCCCACTTGTCTGCATGCCTATTTGCCTTGATTTCATTTGGTTTTAAGCTTCTTTTCAATCCCTACTTCAGAGACAGCCATTCAATGTCTGTTGGGAAATGAATGAATGATTCCAGGGATCACTGAATGGAAACCACAAAGTTTGCACAAAGAAAGAAGGTTCTGAAAAAAAGTAGATTTCTCAACCTTTTACTATAAAACCAACAGAACATATTCAAGTCACAAATGACTTATAAGGAATAAGAAGTTATAAATAAAAGGTCATTTCTCTTGAAATTCATAAATTATAAGACAACATATATTAGTGATTCTACTAACAAATAATGATCCATCCCATCATGAATGAATAAAGAAAAAATTACCTAATAAAAAAGCTTAGTTCCTAATTAGGATAAGACTGTAGAAATTGCTGGGTGTAATTTTCCACTACAAATTGTTGTTGGGTTGACCTTGACTGGCATTAAGGACATGGACTTGAAAACACATCTTTCCTCTGCCAGCACGTCCCTATAAAACAACAATGCCTTCCACAGACCATTACTCAGTCTGCCTTCTCACCCATTTTTCTGAACCCTACTGTCTCTAGCTTTAAGGAATCTTCTTCAGGAGACATGAACATGCATGACATCCCTGGGAGTCAGAAAAGACACAGGACTTGGAGTCATATAAGTCTGTAAGTAGGACCATATCAGTGCATCTTACTGCCTGTGTGGTTCTGCCCTGTGAGTCTTGGTTCTCAGCTGCATGCAAAAATAACATCTTCTTTCTTGGTGGCTCAAAGCAACTACTCAGGCAGGCTCTTTCTTACAGGTTTTAGTCCTGTCAACAACTGTGAGGCTGACATTTCTCCCCGCTCTGCAATCAGATTCCCAGAGAAGCTAAGTAAATTGCCTAAAAACATGCAACAAACGTATAGCAAGGGTTCAACCCAGTACTCTGACCTTAAAGAGGAACCACTTAGGACTTCACATGCGGAAACTGACACTTTCATAAACACAACATTAAGCTTACCAGCTGTCCACGTTTTCATGGTTTCTGTCCTTCTGTGCCCTGCTACCCTTACCACAGTAGCATCTAGAGTTTGGGTGAATACTATTTACTTCCATGAAACTACATACTGATATCTACCCTCCCATCCTCAACCCAAATATTCTAAGATCCAATGACTTCTCTTCTCCTTTCTTCTCAACTCATCCTGTCTCATGTCATCTCTCTCTGTCTCTATCTTTCTCTCAGTGTGTGTTTGTGTGTCTCTGTGTGTGTGTGTCTTTGTGTGGGTGCTAAACTGGTGATTTCATAACAGAGCAAGAATCAGACCTTTGTATAGCCATTTCATCCATAATGATTGGTTCACCACATGAATGGGAAACCTGTGGAAAAGTTCTGTAAAAGTGTGCCAAGAATCCATCTTCCTAAATCAACATTTTGGAAAACTTCAGGACTTAGAATTTTTTCCAGTGATTCTATAAATGTCAATGTGACTTTAGAGACAGGACAACATTGATATGGTGGAGATGGAGAATGGGAAGAATTATTTAGAGTTGAAATTAGTAACTACATTACTATGACTAATATTTGTATGAGAAAATATCTTCAAAACAGAATTCATAGACTTTCATATGATTCAGACTTCTCTTTATTCTTTTAGAACTTGTCATCTCCATTTGCCCTTAAATGGACCCCTCACTCGCAGATAGACAAGTGTTCTCATCAAAAGAAATTATTTCAACATCCTTCATACCTCAGCAATATGGCTGCCCAAACAAGACCTGTATAAAAATGATAGCAATTAACATGCTACCACAGAAGGAGGAAATCTTCTGGGGCCCCACTGCCAGACAAAGAACTACAAGCAACTAAGGAATGTTGAGAGAGGGAGAATCAGTCTTCCCTAGAGATTAGCCACCTAACTGTTTATCTAATTCCAAGTGGTCAATCCTGAAATTATATACATACAAGCAACACAAAATGGACTTAGCAGGTGTATTTAAGTGTGTGTGCATGTGTGTAATGTAATGATACAATTAAAGAAAAAGAGGCTATGAAATTTGGAAGGCATGAGGGCAGGGGAACAAGGAGTTTGAGGAAGGAAAGGGAAGGGAAAAATGATGTAATTATGTTTTAATTTTTAAAACATATTTTTAAAAATTTTTAAAATTGAATTAAAATTTTGAAAACAAAATTTCAAGCTAATGGTGGTGATGCCCACCTGCAATCCTGACACTTGGAAGGCAAAAGCAAGGAAATAACAGTTTTGAGGTTAGACTAATCTTTGTAGCAAGACTCTGTGTCAAAAATAAAGAAATTATTGATATAATGAAAGAATTCTGTGAAGGAGAGAGAAAGCAATTAAATTCTCTGAAATTTGGGCCTAGAGAAAGGATTTAATGATTAATGGTGTGTGCCGCTAGGAGTTTGGTTCCTGGTATCCATGTCAGGCGGCTCACAACCACCTGTAATAACCACCAGTTCCAGAATATCCAACATCCTTTCCTGGCCCCCAAGGACAATTGCAAACAAGTGCTACATGTGCACACGCACGGACACACACACACACACACACACACACACACACACACACACACATGTAAAAATAAATATAGATTTTAAATCCTTAAAGTTTAGATATCAAGGATTGGAATATACTATGGAAGATATGAATAAAACCTGTGTGCAGGGAACTCATTTTCCTTAGTTATTAATTACAGCCATACCAAGGGACCTGAAATCTTTCCATAAAAATGAAAAGGCTAAAAGCAACTTTTTTTTTTTTTGAGACAGGGTTTCTCTGTGTAACCCTGGCTGTCCTGGACTCACTTTGTAGACCAGGCTGGCCTCGAACTTGCAAAGATCCGCCTGCCTCTACCTCCCAAGTGCTGGGATTAAAGGCGTGCGCCACCACCGCCTGGCCGCTAAAAGCAACTTTTAGTATACATTTCAACAACATTCCTTTACTTAAAAATGACTTTAGTGACTCTGTCTGATTATGAAGCAGTCTCACTGTAAAAAAAAAAATATCATACTCACTACTGTTTTCACAGCTACTGTTTTCTTCAGAGCAAGTGTTCCTGCTGGCTGCTCTTCTTTCCACAGTGCAGCTATTCTCTACAGGATTTTGAGATCACTTTTCTAAAGTCTCCTCTGAACCTCAAATATATTTCTCTCCAATGATAGCAAATATTTATTCTTTGAAGGAAAATCTTCTTTTTAGAATGTCTAAAGCATGACTTAATCAACCTAAGTTAAAAACAAAAATAAACATCTTGTATTAACAAAAAATGAGACTACGATTTCTTAGTAATTGATTTTGAAATCATTTCTAAAAGAGAACTTTGAAAACACGTTTTCCTCAATGGCAGCTTCACTGAAATAAGAACTGCCTTCATAACATGGAGGGTGTTTGTTCAGTGATATAAAAATCATTCTCCTCTCTATGAGCCTAAATCTCACTCCTCATCTTGTACTACTCACATCATTTTAATTAGACATTCATAACTGATGCTACTCTCACCCCTTCACCTGGGATCAGTGATTTGTTTCTTCTCTAGTGCAGAAAGTTGGTTATTTTTTCATGTTTGTGGAGCCAATTAGTTGGTCGGGGGCACTGCAGATTTGCCCGGTAAACTTACTTTTTGGTTTACATCATTTTCTGACATTCATAAGCTGTTAAGATTAGCACTAAGTTGTAGCTTTCCTGTGTTTCTAAGGCCAACAGCTTGAGAGGTTAGCCAGTCCCCTTTCTTGTCTAATTTATGAGCTTACTAGGAGCCTTTTGCCTGATTCCCAAGAACATGACTACCAAGGTGATAAAGTGCTGAGCTCTGCCATACCACTGCAAAGGCTGAGAAGAAAACTCTTTCTCTACTCAGTATTTATACATGCTTTTGCTTCCATTTCTACAGCCACATCTCAATGTTCTGCCTCCCTGTTGTTCCAGCCAGAGGGTTTTGCCAGATCTAGAAGACAGCACATGAGCACCCCCTGCTCCACTGAGGCCTCAGCAGGCTGATGGGATCCTGACTAAGTGTTTGGAAACACACTGAAGTTACCCAGGCTACCAGGGATGCCTGAAGGACAGTGGTCAGCTGTCATAACCCCATCTGAAACTGGCATCAGGCTAATGCAGGGTGTGTGTTCCCTTGAGCTATATCACAGGAGGGTACCAGAGGAGGAGCCTCAGGCACCTTACTTGGAAAACTCCTGTTAAGAGACAGGAACCAACAATTCTTGAGCTTTTCAGTGGCAATACCAGGAGTAGGAGTTCCTGCGCCTCTTCTGACTCAACAGAATATTTAAAGGTTGAGGATCAAAAGGTTTTGGTTTCTGGACAAGAAGAATGGAAGGTTCGACACTGGCCTACCACTAATGTGAGTGTTTACCCTTGTCACAGACAGATTTTTATTTGACTCACGATTGTCTAATTACTGTCATATGTAAACGGAGCTCAGATGCTTATTCTTTCTATATCCAAAGCTTATGCCTCTAGATTAGGGAAAAGTTGGCATATTTGTCTCTTTTGGTGGTTATTTGAGACTGTGAGAAATGTAGAATGGCTTACTTAAATGAAACTGAAAAGTAGTTATTCTAACTAGTCTCACGATTATCACTTGCTCAGGATGTTGAAGAATCTAAATCCCTAGAATCTTGGTAACAGTGGTATGTGACCCATCCTACTGAAAATTTTACTACAGGTTTGAAACAACAGAATTTTCTTTGAAAAAAAAAATGAGTTAAAAATTTTCTGTTGGACCATACAACCTGCGTGTGGTGAGTGAGTGTGTAAGAGAGGGAAAGAAAGATGAAATGTTACAACCTGTGGTGGTTATTTCTTAGGACCCCTTGATGTCTCATTCTCAATCCTTACTTGGGAGGAGAGTAGCAATTTATGATGTTGGTCGAAATGTATGCTGTTGTAACACAGGTAACACCAATAGCCCCACACCCACACACATAATTACCAACATGGAGAAAGGCTGAGATAAATTTGCTTGCAAAGTACTTCTGCTCCCACTCCATCCAACATGAAGATCCCTCTGTTTTGGACATATATAAGTTTGTTCTTCACAGGGGAATGAAATATAGACTTGCTGAGCATTGTCTTGTCATCCTTCTTCCTTTGTTTCCTCAGCTTTCCACTTTCCCCACTGTTTTTGAGATTTTCTTTTTGTTTGGAAGGAGGAGAGGTGTATGGGTCTTAGGTAGCTACAGCAGAGATAAGAATCTCTAATTCCTGAGAGACATGAGTTAAGTTTCTCTGTATGCTGGCAAAGAAATGCATAGTCACTGCCCAAACCACAGAGTAAAGTCTTCTAAAACCCTTCAGACAGCAATGTTTTCTCTTTAAGCCTGTTCATTTATATTTAGACATGCACCTGTTGACTTCTATTGGGGCTTGCCAAGGACAGACAGCAGGAACCTGGAACAGAATTAGCCCATTCTCAGGGCTTGGTGTTCCTCTTTGAAGATGGTGCCATTGTTTTTAATTGAGCCTAGTCAAGGCTCATCAGATCATAACATGAAAAACAAAAAGGAAAGAATTTACTTGGGGTAGGGTCTCACTCTCCTCTGGAGATTATCACACCATTGTTAGGCCTTCCCTTTTAATCCAGGAACCTATTGGAGTAGACTTCACAATGCATTTCCTAGTCCTGAAATTTAGAAGTGAGAGCCAGGGGAGCAGAAAGGGAGAAAAACCTTGTCTGAGTTTAGAAAGTGTAAATGTGCGTACTGCCTGTGGCTCCTGCTGTGCTACACATTCCCCAGGGCAGGCTCCACTTCTACAATCAAGTGTGATAAAGGTGCATAAAGCCAGAGAAAGAAAATAGAGTGTGAAACATACTGCAATTAGGGAAGACTCTTCCAAACATGTGTAATGTGAAAAGTGACCACTGTGAGATAGGTCCATTGATAAAATCCACATGGCTGAGCACAGACCAAATTTCCCTTGTCTCCAGCTAGCCTAAAGCAAGCTGTTCCACCTAATCCCCAGACTTCATAATGAGCTCCTGTGTTTCTCAAAAATGGAGCTAGAGTTAGGTAATTAATTAGGAATTTTAAAAATATGGGTAAACCAAATATTTTATGAATAAGAAGGATGAAAGATATCTAAGAAAGCAATTACAAACACTAAATTTAAATATTTTTAAATATTTTGTGAATGTCTGCTGTACTTTAGCCGTTTTGGAAACACAAATTCATCATGGACCCCTACCAATTAAAATTGTGTATCATCATGAGGCGTGGAGGCACTTACACACTCCTTTAATGTCAACACTGTGAGTTCCAGACTATCCTGGTCTATATAGAGAATTTCAGTACAGCCACTGCTACATAATGAAGGCCCTGCCTCCAGAAAAGCCAAAATGTATCACCAATTTTCCTAATAGTCATCAGAAGAGGTGAGAACAAAAATCCCTCAAAGTACAGTCTTTTTATTTTCAGAATTAAATATTTAAGTGTCTCTCTTTTGCAAAGAATTCTTCAACTAGCTCAACAACCTGAACAATAAATGAAGCCCTTTTGTTTTGGTTTGTTTTTTCAAGACATGATTTGTCTGTGTAGTCCTGACTGTCCTAGAATTCTATAGACTAGACTGTCCTCAAACTCACAGAGATCTTCCTTGTTATACCTATCAAATGTTGGGATTAAAGGCATCCACCACCAATGCTCAATATCCTTTATTTAAATATAAACATATAGCACAATTCTACAGGGTTAGAGAAATTGCCCTGATTCCTAAGAGATGTAGAAGCATCATGTGCAAAAAGAAAAGCTCTCTCCTCTTGTGTACACAATGGCATCCAGACAAAAGTGAGCACCCTGTATTCACTAGCATCTTTCTCTAGTTCACCTTCCTTAAATGCCTCTCAAAGCCTGTCTTAACTAACTCACATGTCACGACTTGATCTGTCACAGTTTGGAATCCATTGTCATTTACTTTACCACATCTATATTCCAGCCAGTACCTCAAACTAGATGCAAAGCTAGGGTTCTGCAGAATGGAGATAAAGCACACAGGTCTGGGGACAATAAAACCAAAACTTTGCTCTTATGCTTTGTCTGCTCAAGGTCAGTATTATCATTTTTAAACTGATGTATCTGTATTTTATTCTGGTGTAAACACACACACACACAAAGAGAGAGAGAGAGAGAAACCTAAATCTGTGTACAGAAATAGAACAAGAGACCTACCAGATGGCTCAACCAGTAAAAGTATTTGTTTTAAAAGCCTGATGGCCTGAGCTCAATGAGAAAAACAACTTCGGAAAATGTTCTCTGATCACCATATATTCACTGAGGCATGTGAGTACACACACTCAAACACACACATCATGTAACTTGAATGTAATAATTTTTAATTAAAAGAGAAATGGAACAGAGGTATAGGTTTTACCAAAGGATGACAAAACATCCAGGAACCACCAATGGAAAGGTCTTGCCCTAGGTCTGATAAGACAAGAAGAGAAGAGAAGAGAAGAGAAGAGAAGAGAAGAGAAGAGAAGAGAAGAGAAGAGAAGAGAGAGTAGAGAACAGAAGAGAAGAGAAGAGAAGAGAGAGTAGAGAACAGAAGAGAAGAGAAGAGAAGAGAAGAGAGAGTAGAGAACAGAAGAGAAGAGAAGAGAAGAGAAGAGAAGAGAAGAGAGAGTAGAGAAGAGAAGAGAAGAGAGAGAAGAGAAGAGAAGAGAAGAGAAGAGAGAGTAGAGAAGAGAAGA
>CAJQZJ010009486.1:743916-790956 GCA_907164525.1 Lophiomys imhausi | reverse complement strand
CACACACACACACACACACACACACACACACACACACACACACACACGCCATGAGTGCTAGTATAACTGAAGGGAGCTGAGTAAGGCCTGTGAAGTGTCAACTTGCACTGTGGTTATGAGAAAGGTTAACAGTGGAGCAGGCTAGATGAAAGTTATACTGCACTCCACACATTTCTCCACAACTTCCTATCAATCTGTGATTATTACAAAATGAAAGTTAAGAAAAAAGCTTTACGAATAAGTTCATGCTTCTTCCTTCAGATCATAGGTGTTTCTGTTTAATTTTAATTGGGGGTGTTTACCCTTAGTTACTTTATTTTTTCAATTCATCTAATTTCTTTCCACTTGGTCTTCTGCAACTTTTAAGGGACTGTCTAGGAATGTCTGGCTAATTATTGAAAACATTCTGACTAGGAATATTGAGACTCTTAGGCTATATGCTTTTTTCTAAGAAGCCCACTATTTCTCTGTCCCATGGAGAATGACATCTGTCTCCTCTTTGTCATGATTGAAAATTCATGGAAGCTTCAACTTCTTCTATTGGAAATCTCAGTTCCATATGGAAATGAAGACTGGGGTGTACACTTGTCCCTTGAGCACCTCACACTATCCAGTCGCCCATGTGTGCTTAGTACATAGTTTCATTCGTCAGGGTTTGATCACTGAGGAATGCAAGCTCATCTTTATCACTGCATATAATTCTATCATTGCTTTACAATATATCCAAGAGGGTTTGCTTAACTTGTTTGAGATACAGGTTACCCACCCATCTAGGACACAATGAAGACGTATAAAACAATTAGACATGAGGTTTTACAATCCTGTCCTGAAGCAGATTTCTTCACAATCATGCCATGCTACTAATACTCATGGGAAGCCAACATATCCCTCCATTTTAGCACAACATCACCACACTTTTTTCTCCCTTTAATTGGAAAGAGGAATGTTGGCTATTCATGTCTTACATGGGTTTTCTCCTCCAATGCATCTGTCACTAGCATCCCAACCCCAAGACCTGCTGTTAGGAGCCTGGTTGATGCATGGACTGCAGTTGAATGAGAACACTTGCCTCTTTGTCATTTTGCAGTGGAACACGCCTCCTAGATTTTCTACACGATGTGATATCAGCTTTGGTCATTTCTCATTCAGTGCTCGTCCCTGTCAGCTAGTCTGAAAATTGGGCCAGTAATACTTGACAAATCACCAGCTGCCTCAGAGTTACAGGTGGTGACGTCTCCCTGCTGCAACTGCTTATCTATGAAGCTGAAGGTTAAGACTCTGTTCCTGAGATGTAAACTAGGGAAAACCCCACATAAAGCACCAGTGTTGGGCAGAATAGCAGACAGACAATTTTCAACTGAAATGCCAGTTATTAGAAGTCATGTGGAGTCAGGAGTTGCCATGGAATCCATTTGTGTCTAAACCAGCTCCTCCTGCTGGAATGGTTTCTCATTATCATGTCTTTCTGATGGGAGGGGCCGGTGGGAAGAGAAAGAGCGTTGTTTAGTCTCTAATAAGTAATTGGGTTATAACTCTAATGTACTCATACCCCCAAATGAAGAAGCAATTTAAAAAATTAAGAAGAGTTAGTAGAAAATTTTAATATCCATTTTATTGCTGTCTGGTTTGCTATCGAGGTTTTGTTTTCCCTGTGACTTTGGATTATTTAGAGAGAACACATGATGACTTATGACATGATATTTATCATTGCAAGGAAGATATTGGATCTCCAGGAGAGAAAATAAATATGAAAGCAGATCTAAACCTTGATAGACTGCACATTTACCATGCATGTGTTGTCTTCTCTTTTCTCCTATGTATCATTTTTATTTAGATCCTTACCTAATCCATTACGGCTTTTCTTCCAGTCAAACTACTTCTCAGGATGGAGCTATCCCCTTGTTTCCTCCATGTTATTCATTCCAGTCATGAGAAGTGATAGTGTGGCCTGTGCTAATCCTTCAGTTGTTCTTGTGGTAAAGTCCCTATGTGGTTGCAAGTAAAATACAAACATAGGTTGATCAAATATCAACTTGGGACAACTGAATTTCAAAACACAGAATCCAGAAACTAGAAAGTATGTTAACATATGTATAAAATAATTGATGATAATTAGTCAGAAAATCTGCTGGATGAAGAAACATTGGAATTATGCTTGCATATTTATCTCACTCTGTGTTTCGCATCAGAGTGTTGTAGTATGGATAAAAAACAAAAAAGTATGGGGGGATGACTATTGAACTTTGAACCTGGATTCCTGTTTCTACTTGCCAGTGTCACCACCAACCATTACTCCCATGGATCCAAACACCTTTACCTCAATTTAAAGCTAGGTCCTGTCATTTTGTTTTTCTTTTCCTTATCTTGAAATCTATGGTTCACTTGAGAATCAAGAAGGCAACATCCTTCAATGTTCCTGAGTTGACAGTTCCCAGGAGACAAATTAAAAGAGCTCTTAGACTGAATCTCTCTGACAAATACTGACTGATATTTTTCACCTGCCAGATAGGAAAGAGTTAAAATGTGGTTCATTTGAAAACCTTACCCATACTACAATAGCAAATGTGCCACTTCATTTCTTGTGGGAGTGTCAATTAGGACAACTTTCCTGGAGAGCAAGTTAGCAATATTGATCACAGGCACAAATCAGTGTACCCTTTGGCCACACCACTCTACTTTTAAGAAATTGTAGACAGTGCTGTTCATGGCAACATTATGATGACAACAAGAAAATACCAAATCTGAATTCTTTAGTGGATGACAGGTTAAATAAGTTTTACTAGTACATATCCTTAAAATGAAATCTACATGGATACTTTTTTTTTAAAGAAAGCTGCCTGAATACTGTCATAGAAAGTGAAAATTTAAGGTGTAGAACAATGTGTCAAAATCAACCTTAATATGCATTTCCTTGAATATGCGTAAGAAAATTTCAACATTAAGAGGCTAAAGTAGCTTGAAGCCACCACCACAAGCTGATAGTCCAAAGATGCTCTTGCTTTAAATGTCATCAATAATCTGAATTTCTAGGTAGGCCAGGCATTAAGCAATGTTTCTGGTAACCTAATCATCTGTATTTTTCACTCAGCTTTACGGTGAAAGGACATTACAGGAGGAGCACTAGGGGCAGACAGGTTTCATCCCAATAGTGGAGCTCTGACTTCTGAACAAATAACCTTGCCCATACCTCTCTAGAGGACTGCCAAAAAGGCTCAGAAGCCACATATGTTAACTGTAAATTCCTTTATAATCAAAGGAAAAAATAAGCAGAAGAATTGTAATTAAGTGATAATGAACCTACCCTAAATTGCACCCATCTTTGTATCAATACAATTGTAAAATATAATTTTTATTTTATTTTCTAGTTTTTTAAGACAAGGTTTCTGTGTGTTGTCCTGGCTGTCTATAAATCACTTTGTAGACCAGGCTGGCCTCAAACTCAGAGATCTCCCTGACTCTACCTCCCAAGTGCTGGGATTAAAGGTCTACACCACTATTGCCTAGTACTTAAAAAGTATATATATATATCTTTTTCCTCAATGAAGAATATGCTCATGAAAGCATGGCAAGAATACCTACAGGTCAATAAAGTTCAGATGCCATAATGTGACCTGAGATGAGAAGACATCAGCTTTTCCAGGGTAAATGTAAAATCAATGCATCAAGGCAGGGCCTCTTCCTCCAGTGACAATTCCCTGCTTCTAGCATAATACATGCACACACTTCATACTTTTTTTAAACATAGAGAGGAGGTTGGAGATATAGCTCAGTTGGTAGATTGCTTTTCTTTTCTTTTTAATTTATTGTTTAAATTTAATTTAAAGCCTGATTGCAGCCCCCTCCCTCCTCTCCTCCCAATACCACCCTCAGACCCTCTTCCCCATTCCCCCATCCCCTCATCCTCAAAGAAGGGGAGGTCCTCCATGGGTACCAACCCACCCTAGTATATCAAGTCGCAGCAGGACTAGCTAAGCACATTTTCTCCCACTGAGGCCAGAGAAGACAGACCAGCTATGGGAAAGGGACCCATAGGTAGGCAACAGAGTCAGAGACAGCCCCCACTCTAATTGTTAGGTGACCCACATGAAGAACAAGGTACAGAGGTTCTAGGTCCAGTTCATGCTCTTTGGTTGGTAGTTCAGTCTCTGTGAGCCCCCCTGGGTCCAAGTTAGTTTACTCTGTAGGTCTTCTTGTGGTGTCCTTGACCCCTCTGGCTCCCTCAATCCTTCTCCACACTCTTCCACAAGACTCCCTGAGTGGCTATTGTTTGGCTGGGTCTCTGCATCTGTTTCCATCAGCTCCTGGATGAAGGCTCTCAGAGGACAGTTATAGGAGGCTTCTGTCTGCAGACATAACAGTGTGTCATTAATAATGTTAGGGATCGGCTCTCTCTCATGGAGTGAATACATGAGGCCCTTGGTTCCATGCCCAACATTGCAAAAACTGGTCAAACAAATAAACAACAAAAACTGCTGGACAGTAGACAAAGGAGCAAACTGATGAGCGCGTGAATCTAAGTTCAATCACAAAGCCCCACATGGTGGAAAGAAAGGCTTTACTCCCATAAGTTTCCCTCTAACACCCACATGTGCACCCACCCACCTGTGCACAGAAAATAAAACCTTAGAGAAAAGAAATGAGGCCTCCCGGAGAACCAATAGCCCTCTGCTATCTTCCCAGTGTATTTCATATGGCCCTGCTCCAAACTCTCTGTGTTCATTGTAGCATAGCTGAGAATCTTGAACCCTGGAGCATTCTGATAATACCTTGAGCACATCTCTGTTTTCCTGAGGCCAAAGTCCCCACAGAATAGTTATCTGAGCTGAGTTTGTGGTGCATTTCTTTAATGCTTGCACTAAGAAGGCAGGGGCAGGTGATCTCTGTGAGTTTGAAGACTACACAGTGAATTCCAGGCCAGACAGGGGTACATAATAAGACCAAGTCAGAAAGGAAGGGAGGGAGAGAGGGAGGAAGGGAGAGAGGGAAGAAAAGTGATCTGCATGGATGATTTAGTACTTCGTTGTCCTTGTTTTGGGGCTGTGGAGGCAGTAGTTAGGTACCAGTCAGAATGGAATGAGCTATCTACAGACAACATCTCTTTGCACACTGCCTCACCTAAACAGTCATACCACTTAATGGCTATTCCTGAAAGCAGGATTATTGCTGCAACCCTCCACCTCCACAGTAGTTCTTGAGGACACTAAGACAAGGAGTTTCCAAATGTAATTCCTTTGCTGGACACATCAGCAGCATCTGATAAGTGATAATTACTATAGAAGTGGTCTTGGCATTCAATATTTTAACTAACTTGCCAGGATACTCCCAGAGAGGGCATGATAGATGCAAGAAGGTAGTCCCTAAACTAGGAGGCACTCACTCTCTGCCCTGTCAGCAGTGAGGTAGGATCCCTGGAGAGCCAAGGCAACAGCTACTTAAAGTTCCTGTTCTAGGGCAACAAACACCCTAGTCAGGTTAATCAATGACAGTCTCCCAGTATTCACACTGGCCCCAGTAGCTCTAAGTGACAGAGATGGTGCTGTTTCCCCTAGCTAAAGTCTCACTCACTTCTTCTAGTGACCAGACTTGCAGGGTATCATATTCCATTGCCTGCCATAGGATTTCATATTCTTAAATAAGAGTGGGGGTAGAAGACCACGCTAATATGTCTCCTTCTGCCTCCAGCTCTACTACCACAGTTTACCGAGAGAATTGCCTAGGTCTGAAAGTAGGCAACAGGTTTACTTATTTGAAGGGATTCACCACACCAAAATCCCTTACCCACACTTTCTAAGTACCTCAAGATTAGGCTGGCAACATAGCTTGGGGTACACTGTCACTAACAGATAAAAGAAAAAACTGGTACTTAGGGAAGGATAAAATCTTATAGAAAGCTAGCCCAAAGACCCTCAAAGCTCTGAGGGGTTGTTGTTAGAATACTAGAGATGCCCAATCCCTGGACCTGTCACCTTTTCCCAGACTTAGTCCCTCCCTGCCTGGAAATCATTGGCATGTCTCAACTAGCTTACGTAGAGATCTTAACAACTAAGGAGCTGGTTAGGAACCACTTCTCTAGCTTCCCAGTGTCAGGGTTGCTGAATTAGTTATGCATCATTCCTAGCTCAATTTGTGGAAAGGAGCAAAGTGGAAAGTGTCTGCTCCCTGAACAGTAGGCTCCCATCAGCTTACACATTCAGAATGCGAATGATATATTTTCTTTGAAGGTATAGCTTTTTAACAAGTGTTTTATTTTAAAGCGTAAAAGTTTTGCCTGCCTATACAGTGATGAATAATAAGAAACAGTACTCATTGTTCAGCACTCAATTCAAGGTTGTATTTTAGATCATGATTTCAAAAATGTGGATGAAAATGTCCAGAATATTTAGAGAAATGGAACAAAATCCTTACTTGCATCCGTCATTATTGTTTTTTCAAGTTGGTGAGTATTATTTTTCAGTGTATAGACACTGAAGCAAATAGTTTTCTGATATACCAAAGGTTATTTAAGGCAGATCTAGGTAACAACTGAGAAAACTATCTACCTCTGTATAACTCTCTATTTCTCCCTTCCAGTTTGTTCACTTTTGTTTATTTTTAAAAGATTCCTGGGTAGAAAAGAAACATTTACTGTAATTTCTAAACTGTTAATTTTTACTCTATTTTTGTTTTTTGTCCTTTGTTTTTGTTTTTGGAAGTTTCTTGTTTTTTACGACATGCTTGCACCTAGGGAGGGGAAAGGAAGGGGTTCTTCAGCATCACAGCAACTTCACAAGAGCTGACAAAAATCTAACTGTAGATCCAAGATAGGATTAAAATCACCATGCGTTCGTGTTAGAAATATTTTACTATTTCTGAAGACCTTCATATCTCCCTAAACTGTTCCGTGGTAGACAGTTGAACACAGTTTAATGTGGTTATCTTCACATTTTCTATCGACTACAAATATGCTTTTCATCTTGACCTTGCCGTCAATTAAAATCCATATCTATGTTCTTTGTACACGTAAGAAACTGGAACGTTTTAGCATGTAACAATGTATGTGTATCTCTGGCGGTCTGACAGGAATCACTAGGGTGTAGTTCTAGGATGTCCAAAAGACTGGCACCAAAACTTAGAGGAGGCATGAGAGAAGTCTGTGCCGAGCAGGGGTTAGCACCACAATGCAGGTTCGGTATGCGCTGAAACCCATCTTGGTAACTTGTCCTGGGATTCCCTTCAGTGTTCCCTAGTTCTTGTACAACCTCAGGTTTGGTGTTTCTAACTTGCCCTTTAAATGAGATCAAGAAAGGTCAGCCCGCCCTCCTCGTCGAAGCCCCTCCCCAGCTCTCTGAACTTAGTTGACAGCACAGGATGCGCCAGTTCCCGGAATCCACCCAGAAATCTACTGTGCCCACGCGACCACAGTTCTAGGCGTCTACAAAAACAACCTGAGAGCGCGCTACACAATGAGAGGTTCCCGCTGGCCAGCTTCCCGGAGCTCCTGTGGAGAGGGGTTCCCAAAAGAAGTCTGTGACCTCTGGTTGTTAGTACTCCTGGGACAGGGAAAGAGGGGATTAGTGCCATTCTTTGGCCTCGAGATGCTCCTGAACTCTCCATGTTCTTGGGAGGCGACTAGACTGCTTGGCACCAGTAGCTCTCGTGTGCCAGTTTCTTTCCTTTTGCGTTAGTGATGATGCAGATAGGGGTAGCCCTCAGACTCAAGAACATTATTTAAAATTTCCCCTACCCGAGGTGATCGCAAGCTCGCTGGTGGCACCCGACCTTCGGGTTCCTAGCTCTTCTGTCAGGGAGCGCGGGCGGGGCAGGCGGGCAGTGTCCAGGTAAGCCGCCAGTGGAAGCCAAGGAGGCCAGTTCCAGCTTTGACCTGAGCTCTAAGATTAGAAAAACAGCTGGCACATTGTCTGGCTAATACACTCTTTCGGTAAACGAGGGTCCGAGAGTTGTGTGTTGAAGGTTTAGAGAGGAGCCATCACCTCTGGGCCCGGCACTGACTGTATTAAAGGAGGTCTCCAGGCTTGGTGAACAGCTGAGGCTTCGGGGGGTGGGGGGGACCTGGGAGGAACTTGCCGGGATCCTTAGTACAGTTGTTTTTCTGTCAAAACTCCCGCCCTCATTTTGTCCCTCTTTGCACTGAGGCAAAATACTGAGTGCCTCTTCAAAGGCGTCGGTTGGAAAAGCCGGGCTGTGCCCGACTCCTCCACCAACGTCCACAGAGGGTAGGGTCAAATTTCAGGTCCCAGAGAGGCACTTCCACAGCCTGCGCTTCCTTTGAAGTAGAGACGGGGTGTGAAGTAAAGGCAGGCTCCACAAATCCTGTCCAGAATACAATCGGAAAATCACTGTTTAGACTTAAGGTACCTAACATTGATTTGGTGGCTGATCTCATCCTGCGTTCTGTGTAGATTAGTGGCGAAGAGTCACCAAAGGTTTTTCACACCACCAGCAGCAGCAGCAGCAGCAGCAACACCACCACCACCACCATCACCACCCACCACACAGGAAAACATTTGATATTATCTGGTCTTTCTGGAATCTTGCATGAGAGCTATAGAACATCTCTATCTTCCATTGACAGTGTATCTTTAGAAGGACTATGGCTGTAACCCACCCAGAGTTAGGCCTCTATGTGGCCAGAGCCACTGGAGAAACTCCTTCTGGATTATAACCCTGTTAGCTGGTTCCACTTTTGAAACATTACACAGTCTTAATTTTTTTTCTTTCTTTTCAAAACGTTCACCTCTTTCCAGTGTGTCCTCAGATATGTACTTATTCTACATACTCCCAATGCTCCCATTGTCCTAGAAGCTCCCGATGTCCTTACTGCTATCGGGAGGCAGGCAGAAGGTGGTGATAGAGGTCTTATTTTTCAATGAACACTCTTTAAAGGTGAGTTGAGTATCAGGATGGAACACTACACTCTTTGGAGAATTTATTTTCTCAGAGGCAAAAAGAGGAGCAAAGCATGCACAGTTCCCGGTTCGTTGCTGACTTCTAAGGTGAGTGAAACCAAGGACGGCGGCTTCTGTGAGCCCCATTGTCTTAGGGGGAACTTAGCTTTTTTCATTGTGATCTGTTCCTCCCCCCCCCTTTTTTTCTGAGATGACTGAAAGAAGACCCTTAAAACAGGAGGGTCCCTAAACTACAACTTTCCAGAAACAGTACTTGCAAGTTCGTTTGACAACTGGTAGGTAATTGCATACCTTTCAAGTTAGTCTGTGCCCTCTCTAGAAGGGATATGCACGCATTTCTTTTGTTTCTAGAAATAAAATCCTCAGAGTTGCCCAAAAGTTTAGATAATAACGCCGTGAGACGTCTATCTGTACATCAGTTGTTCCAACATTCTGCCCTCAAATACCATCTCCTTTCTCGAATACCCCATAGGAAACTGCCCAGCACAGCTACCCATTTCGCATCAGTCACAAATCCGAATCATTTCGAAAAAGATGCCCTTTTTTGGAATTAAAGGCAGGTATTTAGTTCATCTGGCGATGAATTCTGTCACAGTGGCGTCAGGATAAAAGGGTCCAGCGTCAGTCTCCTTCACGGGGTCCTGAGGCTCGCAGCCCTGGGCAAATCCTCGCCTTTGCCTGGGATACTATTGCATCCCTTCCTGGAGCCCCGGCCAACCAGCCCAGGGAAGTCCTCACGCTGTGAGCAGACACCCGAGTCCAGGGAGCGCGAGTGGCACATGGCACACGAAAGTCTTCAGGGTTGGGAACGGCGGCGGCAGCGGGGCAGCGGCGACCCCGCGCCCCAGGCTCATTAGGAGAGGAGCTGCCAAGGCACCTAAGACCCGAGCCGCAAGCCGAGACGCGTGGGGGGAGGGAGAGAAGGCGCCAGGAGCATTCAAGTCACTCAGCCAGCTTGGCCAATGAACGCCGCGCACTGAAGTGCGTCTAGCCAATAGGAAGAAGGAAGGCTTGTGAGTGGCATTGAAGAAGGGCGGGAGAAAGGGAACCTGGGAGCGAAGTTGAAGCTAAACCCGGTAAGCTATAAAGAAGTTACAGGGGGGCGCTTTTGGCTCCCAATTAGGAATAGTACGGGCTCCTAACCACCACAGAGGACTAGGACTTGGAAAACACCTCGCCTGTCCCGAACCTGTGTCCTCCTCCTGCTGCTAACCTGCCCTTCCCCCATTCATTAGAAGTCCCTGGGAAGACGGCCCTCGTGCGCTCTGTGGGCTGCTGATGACAGCGGGGAGACTGGTGCGGAGGCTCGGCTGGCTGGCAAGCGGTAGCGCAGTTAGGGGGTGGGAACCTCAGCAGCCTCTGCCAGGCTCGAAGACAAGGATGTAAGGTAGGTGGGTGAGGCCGGAGGAGCCAAGAGCGCCAGGCGACTCCTGAGAGGGGCTGTCGCGCGTGCCACCTGTTAACCCTGCTTTGCCGTGCCCCGCGTACGACTGCGGGAGTCGGGGGGGGGGGCTTGGTGCGTAAGCCGCACTTCTTGAGGAACCCCTCAGAGGTGACCTCCGAGGGGGAGAGGGAGCCCGAGTTGGGGGGCGGTGGAGGAATTCTGAGCGGCGGAATCCCGCTTCCGCGTCCCGAGAGCCTGGCTTGGCGCACGCTGCCGGCCGAGTCCTCCGCAGACGCGCGTTTAGCCGTCTGTGCTGTCTCTGGGACCAGGCAAGCGGCGGTCCAGCCTAGCCTGGGGCCGACTTCTCCAAGTCCTAAATAATCTGGGATGCGACGAGCGGAGTATGGGCGCAGAGGCCCTTTGGGGGCGTTTTGCGGAATTGCCGTGGGTGTGAGTCTAGTCAAGCCACAGATCTGTTAGTCTCTGGTGTTCATGTCTTCGTAGTGATCGAAAGAAGTCACCCCGTATTCCTGTTCTCCACAGAACGAGTCGGAACCAGAAGGACCGAAAAACAAACGTCAGATACTATCATGTCGATTTTCCAAGGACCCAGGTTCTCACCGCGGAACAGATGAAAAGGCTGCCTCCTCGGGAATCCTGCCAGCATTTAATTCCCAAAAGGATTACCCGGATTTGTCGTAAACCAGCAACTTTCTTTTATACTTACACCTCACGTTTTCAAGAAAATATTTTATTTGCTGAGCTGTCCTGTTCCTACTATCATTCCGGTCTCCCCGGAGCAGACTTCAGCGTCTTCGTTCAAAGTTATGTTTCTACCGAGTTGATCTCTAATTGAAAGTCAACTTTTGGTTTTGGATGAGTCTGTGGAGTTTACGTTGTAAGAAGAAAGGGAACCCGAGGCACGATGAAAGAAAAGTCTAAAAATGCTGCCCGGACGAGGAGGGAAAAAGAAAACAGTGAATTTTATGAACTGGCTAAATTACTGCCTTTACCCTCAGCCATCACTTCGCAGCTGGACAAAGCATCCATCATCAGACTCACGACTAGCTATCTCAAAATGAGAGTGGTCTTTCCAGAAGGTAAGTGGCTGTGCCTAGATTGAATTTCGAAGAAGATGTAAGCCTACCCTAGCCAGCAGAGAAATGTGCTAGTGTTTGCAATCACAGGTTATATTCTCTGAAAAGGGAAATTTAACCAAGCTATTTGACTAGTCAATGCGAAACGGCTTGCTTAGAATTTTCTGGTCTCTTCCTACTTTCCTATACTTTTCTCTTCAGCCCATAGGTTTGGTTGGGAAGAAGCCCAATAGTGCTTTTGTCAACACTTGGCTCAGTTGAAAGTACTGCTAATACAAACATGACTGTTCTTTCTCTTCCTCTTGTCAGAAATGTATCCAGCAGACAACAAGAGTACTGCCTGACTACTTAGTGTTGCTAGGTGTATATTAGACCTATATACATGGAGCTAGGTAAGCAAGATAATTTCTCAAAGGACCACAATTCTGCATGTGCACAAACAGTATGTCCTGACTCCATCAGTCACTTGGCTGTTTATAGTAAATTCCTTCTGAGTTTTTAAGAAGTTCAGAGATTTCTAAACTGGAGCTTGGTGAGTTGTATTTCTGGCCTTGGTGTTATCTGCAACATTATAAGTTTGTCTCAAAATACTCAAGATTCCAGGAAAGTAGACAGTGGTGGCCGACAAATCCAGACAAATTCTCATAGGGCCTAGAAGTTAGAATAACTGACCACAGATATTATTTAAACTTGGAATTTCAATGACCAAGATTCACTGTGAAAAGCAGAGCAGCCTTCACATAGCATGGTCGTGTGCGAAATCATTTCTACTTACTAGAAAAAGTTAATGCCCACCCGGGAAGGGACACTTTGATCTTCCATTTGCTCATTCTACTCACACCCAAATAGATTAGAAAAATATTTTGTTAGGGGAGGAAGTTTTGAGAATGTAAAAGAATGATTACTAGACAAACAAAACTTCTAGAGAAAGAAGCATGTTTATTCACAAAGTAGAACTTCTTTTTGACCTGTTGTTGGTTTTGGGTGTTTGAGGGGTGTTCTTTTTGCTGAGGGGGTAGTTATTACTAGGGATAAAGTTTCACTTCACTTAATTTTTGTTTAAAAACTTGCAAAAGTACAGCAAACTAGTCAGGGCCACCGCAAAGACCTTCTAAGTAGTTTATTTCTATCCTCAAATCCATCAGTATTGTCATGTAGTCAGTTTCTTGAACATCTCTTTTCACCCTGAAATCCAGGGAGGAGAGAAATTACGGTTTAGAATATCTAAAAAGGTTTTGGTTTTGTTTTTCAAGAAGAAACACGTAAGGACATATACACCAAACATCACATTTCACATCCAAACTGCGCTGAGAATTGCCGATGGGAAAAATCACCATTGCGTCACACTACCTTCTGCTTAAAAAAGAGATCTCCCTGTCTTTTATACTGTCAGTACCTACTTTATAAAAATAAAGCTATTTCTAACCCGTACTGCTGAGCTGTTCCTAACAGGATTATTAGTAGTGATTTGTCAGCTACTTCGATCTCAGTGGTCTCCCTTTCTGCGTGATTTCTAGTGGGTCTCGTCAATTATCAGTGCCGATTTCCCTCGCTGTTTGAACAGAAGCAGCATATGGTGCTACTCGTGGGGCAGCGAATAACCGCAGGAAGAGAATATTGGGCCAGCTTCCCTAGCAGTCACTGGACAGTGTCGGGGAACCTACAGGCCAGATCCTCTAGTCTGCTCAGACCAGACCTGGAACAGGCTCGTAGAGGATCGGGCTGGGTATTTTTGTTTGCTTTATTTTTGTATTTTAAGAGAGGAAGCTTTCTTCTGAAGACACTAATTCTTAAAAATTAAAAATCGCATTATAAAGAGATAGAAGGGCCCAACGTAAATTCTCGTTATTTTTAATAGAACGCCGGGAAATTTTTCCACTGAGGTCCTCTTGGTGGCCACTTTAACAGACAATTGTGCTTTCTACAGCCCTCTTCCAGAATCCTGGCCCCTCCCACCTCTCCTCTCTTCTTCTGATGCGTGTGAGTTTATGAGGAGGAGGGGATGGACAATGTGTGAACTCTGGTCGCATCGTTTATATCTCCATCTTCTGTGGTGTTCATAACTCACCCACAGTCTCCACCCAATGAGTTAGACAGGATCATCAGAAGAGCTGGCAACTAGGAGTGAGGCTTTAATTTTGAGATTGTTTGAGCTTCAAAAACACCAAATCGAAATACAGCTTTTTAAGATATTAAAGAAACAACAATGACAAATAATTACAAAACTCAGCGGGTTTCAAAGAAGCAAAATAGTGACAACCTGCAGAACCTGACACTGCCTGCAGATGGTGCCAGATTTGGGTCTAGGCTTTACTTAGGGTTCAACCTAAGCATCAGGAGGACTCAACTTTATATCGCTGCAATCTTTTTAGTGATGCTAAATAGAATTTGAAGTTACTTTACACATCTTGAAGGCTTCCTACCACATAGTAGGTCTTCAATAAAATTTTGTTTTAAGAATAAGTATAGCTATTTTATCATGGTAAATATTCTATCACATTTAACATGGATTTTATAAACTGCCTAATCTCAGATGATTACAAATCTGACGACTTGGCAATAGGCATACAATATTGTAAAACTTGTTTTTTTCCCACAGATTTCATTTATACTACTATGTAATCACCAAAGGTCATATGGTAATCTTTCACACTCACCTGAAAAGAGAGGCGAGGGGGGCATAGAAAATAGGCCACCCTGCACACTGTACAGAGTCATCCCTTTATCGTTGTAGTAGCTGTTTTCTGGGTCCATGTTTCTGCATTAGTTTGTTTATTGAGAGTAGATAATACTGAACAGTTGAGTGAGAAATGAGGAAGGGAGGAAGGAAGAGAGGGAGGGAAGAGGTATTTGGAATAACTAAGAATTTAACATAAAACTGGGTGTGGTGGTGCACACCTGTAATCATTGCTTTAAGAGGTGGAGGCCCAAAGCAGATGAGGAGGTGGAGATGGAGGTGGAGGAAGAAACAAGAGGATTGGATTAACATTGGAGATTTAATAGGGAAAAAGGAAAATCAAAGAAGAGTGCTATGAGATCATTGAAAGTGCATGTCTCTGACTAATCACATTCATTATAAAATAGTCTTGAAAAGGAAAATTTGAAGAATGTAAAACATGTATAAATCTTTGTTTTTATCAAAGCCAGAAAGACGATATTAAGGTATTATTAAAACAACAACAGGACTTTATGTGTTATGCAGCTCTACTGTAGTTTTGGCCAGTGGCATAGTGTCATGCAGAATAAGCTGAAAGATCAGACATAGTTTCAAATCTTTAACTGTTTATAATCTTGGTAATATCACTCCGCTTCATTGTCAATACGTCTAAGAAATAAAAATAATCACAGAGTTGAAATTCGTGAATGTTTATAAACAAAATTCCCAAGACCTACAACATTCATCCAAAACCTGAAATCCTTAATCTTTTTTTTTTTTTTGTCAGAAAAAATAAAGAATAAAAAAGAGCCCATTTCCCATGTGGATGTGTGATTTAAGGCTGTTTTTCTTGCTGCTCAGGGAAATGATTGAGCATTGGGTTTCCATGTTTATTTTCTAACACAAGGTTTTCTCATTTAAAGCTTCCTTTACAAACAGTTTATGCTCAAGTCTGCTTTTCTCTGGTTAATTCCAATTTTGATGTTCTTTTTAAGTGGGTGCAGAATTAAACTCTGCAATACAGATTTGTGACTAGAACTTGTAGATTAGATCAACGAAAAATAATTTTTAAAGAAAATTTATGTATTACTGATTAAAAACAAACAACAAACGTAACATCAGAAGCTATGGTGTTTCAAGCCGGGCGCAACCATCCCTCTAAGGCTGAAAATTAAATATATAAGGATAGATCTTATTTTTAAGGGGGCTGTTTTTCATTTCGGGGGAATCTTGATAGTTTTTAATTTTTACAGTCAGATGCAAGTTGCGAATGCAAACTCCTGGATTCTTGAGGTATTTACTTATCGGTGCAGGTATTTTCCAAGAAAAGGAGAACAACAGTAACAATATCGATTATTTGGGTGTGTCATTCTTTGCCAGTATCTTGGACTGCCAATTGTTTAGGATCGGTCCGGGTACTCCGCAGGTCCTAAAGGAATGGGTAGAATGGGGTAAACTTGTTTCTCATACGTTTGACATCTGGCAGATTTGACACACTGGTGGTTCTGTTCAGACCCGGGATCTCATTTTTATCTGTGACCCTACCACATCTTTTCCACCGCGTGAAGCTCGCAGCCCACTAAGTATGAGTGATAAGTCGGATCCTCTTTTTGTATTATCTCTTCTTGAAGTCTGGGCACAGTTTCGAAACCAACCGGGTCTTAGGTTCATTGAGAATTGGCGACTCTCTACTACTACCTAAAAAGCAGGCTTTGCTAGACATCAGAGTTTGACACACTCTTTGTGTTGCACAGCCTCTGATACAAGCACTGGGCTACAAGCTTAGAGGAGATTAGCTATGTCCCGCATTCGCGGGAGGGCGAGATCCGTAGGTCGCCAGGTGCGGGGCTGTCCTGCTTGAGAGGCGAGAGTCTCCTACAGAGAGGGCATTATCAAACCCAGGCATACCCGAAGACTAAAGTCCATTGCGCACAACAGGTTCAGGATCCATTCATGACACCTGTCCCCGGTTTTAAGCTAGACCTGGGGAAACACCTCGGTCCCCAATTTCTTGTGGTGTTCGTTGATGCGCCTTGGGTGCGGGCCGGTTTACATAGCCTGGTTGGCAGCTAGGGGAGGGATGAAGTGCGAAAGGCGACTAGTGACCCACGGACTTCAGCTATGAATCACACACACACAAACAGTAGAAGATTCCAGGCACTGCCGCCTTTGCTCTGGCCATGGAGAGGCGGGCAGGCAAGAGCAGGGCACGCGCTATGAGTTCACGAAGTGATACAGGATAAGTCTCGCCGAGGTGGGTCGCCTGAACCTCCGAGAGTGAGAGCACCGCCGCGCTCAGTGGCTGGGACGGTTTCTAGCACTACCTGAGACACTGTGCACCATGGTGTTGGAGGAAGTGCTCTGCCCTGGGACTGCACCAGGGGTTGGTCCTGCCCAGAGCACCCATTCCGCGCCTCCCTCTTCCCCAGAGAGCTCTTGCGGCTGACCGACGCCAAGAATCCAGCCCCAGGAACGCTGGGGCAGCATTTTCAGCCGTGGTGCACATGTGTGACATTTGGGGTTTTGGCCTTTCTTCGTCATACACTACGCTCAAGTAGCAAATACTAGCCTCTGGGGACCTCAACTTAGGAGACATGTGTGATAGCTTGTCTCATCCCCCTGTCCCCGGTTGTAAACTGGTAATGGGAGATGTCCCTATTGCCTCAAAGGCATATAGGCATTGTGTGTGTGTGTGTGTGTGTGTGTGTGTGTGTGTGTGTGTGCTCGCGCGCGCGCGCACTCACATTTTTATGGAGAAGCCTTGTTGATAAGGGAGGAAGAAAAAAGGGCCACTACAAGCTCTTCTTTTTCTGGCCAGCAAAGGAGGCGATGGTGCCTGGCCTGTAATCTGTATTTTGTCAAGGACATGAAATTCATTCGAAGAAAAAGCCCGATCAATTTATTTTTGCTGCTTGCAATAACACAGCTGGATGATGCTTTGAGCGCACGCTAGACTGGGGCTCATCATTCATTCACCAAGAACGGACCTAAATGGTGCCTGTGGGATTAGGTCAATTTTAGTGGATCTACTTCGCCTCATTTGGTTACTAATTGGTTTCTTGTTTTATAAATCGAAATCTCATTTTCAGGAAATTACAAAACCCGTGCAGTCAGTCCATTGAGGTAATCCTTGGGTCAGGGGGTATTTAAATGGAAATGGCTCAACCGTGCACCAAGGGTAAAGCAACAGTGAAACTTGCTTGGGTTTTCACATGAAATGTGAGCTAGTCCTTTAGATTCATAATAGATACATCCCTTCTAACACTACTTATGTAAATATGATAAACCAGAGTTTAAGGGAAGTGAGGGGCCTGAGAAAAGCAAAATATATCTGCTGAGGTTAATGTGGCATATCTTGGAAATCTTCCAAAATAGATTATGTTTTCCTTTGTCTTCAGCCACTTTAGCTGGGGAAAATCCTTTTGTCTAAAACCTGATTTAGTTATCGCCTCCCTCACAGACAGCCTTTTCTCCTTGGCAAAACCCTGTTCTCTCTGTCTCACCGAATTACAAGGGAATCTTTAGATCTTGTTCTCACTGTAATCCCGCCGCAAAGGGAGCTGGTTTCTCCTCGTTTTAAACAGACAATCAAAGGATTTGAGAATTTTCTGCGGTAGGTCAAGTGCAGAAACGAAATCTCAACTAGCTCCTTGCCAACTGAAACTGGGTACTGGGACACTTTATGGAAGGAAAGAGGTGAGGGGGGTCCATGGCGACACTTTAAGACTTTGAGGAGTGGGAACCTTGATCTGGTTTGGGGAGGTGTCCTCCATTTGGAGGGGGAACTCCTTCCTTGGTTAGATCAACGGATAGAGCAGGTCAATCAGTTCCTCATAAAATATTAACCCAGCCTCAACCGTGTAACAGGTTTCCTCTGCGGACAAAAAAGGAGTGCAGCCTCTGTGAAAATAAGTTTCCTCCCAGGTGTGAGTGGGGCGCAGAGCGGGAAAGAGGGACTCCCTTGTTAGCCTGCACCCGCACCGGCTCCGGCTGCTTATTAACCTGTGGGCAAGTCTTATTTTCCCTTGTAGGCGCATGCTAATAAGGGGACAACCCGACAAAGCGAAACCCGCGTCTCGAGTTCTTCCGCAAGATCTTTTTACACGCCCCCGCCAACCCCCTGACCCCACCCGGTGTTTTTTTCAAGTCTTTAGAGTACGGAGGCGGTTCCAGGAGACCTTCAAATTTTTCTATTAAGGCCATTTGTTTGCCTAAAACGCAGGTTTCGCTAACTTTCTAGGCTACGAAGACTAGTCCCAGACAACCGCAGCCTCAGCTCACTGGAAGACCAGCGGGAATGTCGTGCCCTCTGATCCCACGAAGCTTCTGGTTTTCTGGGCTCTGCAGGGACCCAAGGTCTACAGCCAACCAAGTCCTAGGCACTCTCAGCAAGGTCCTTTCTCTTTTCCTTAGAGTAGCCAACTCCAGCTACTTCTTCTGGATTGGGGACGAAATTCAGGAGGATGAGTTAGGAGGGAGAGAAAGGGAAGCGGCCAAGAAAGGGGTGTATATAGGTGGCTGAGACCTGGCCCTTTTGTACTGGTTCACGAGGATAACTGCGGCCGGAATCTCAGAGTCACTCGAGAAGGGGAGATAGACGTGATGGGGCGTCGGGAAAGATCGCGAAGCCCTATAGAGGGAGGGAGGCAATCGCAGGAGTGGAGCCTCAGTATTTGCAGAGCAGTGCGGAAATCGTTAGATTTATTTAGGTGTGCAAACACCCAGAAAGAGCCCATTTGAGCCTAAGGGGCGCTTTGATACCCATTGTCAGTGCTTTTATCACTAGCTTAGGAAACAGGTCCCAGCTAACACCTTTAAAAAACTCTAACCGAATGTTTTTGTTTTGTGAAAAACTCTTTCCTTTTCCGAGCATGTTTGTCACGGTGTATGTTCCGTAGTATTTGTTCTAACAAAATAAATCACTCCTAAAAAACAATTATGTCTTGTTCGTGATGTAAAAACGAAAAGATTTAACTATTGAAGTGATTTTATAGCAACAGTTAAGATACCCGTAAATAGTTGAATATGCCTATGCACTTATTATTTTTACTTCTTTCTTGATCCATGTAGTAGACCATATTTTATATTAATATATGGGGAGTCTTGTATACATTTTTCTTACAACATATTTAGAAAAAGTTTGTGCCAAAGGCTTGAAAAGTTAACATGTTAACACAAGGGGAAGGAATGGCCTGTCTTTGTTGATAAACCGATTCTCTAGGTCCAGAATAGATCGAAAAATAGTGCCAAATGGCAGGCACCTCAAAATAACCGACTCCAGAAAAGTCCTTGGTGTTCTTTTGGGAGGGAGATAAGGGTGCGGAGGATAAGGGGCTTCTAGGGAAAAGAAAAAGGGAGGGTTACCTAGGAATGCCTGTGAAAGGGATGCTGGAAGTTAACCACAAACAGGGTTTTCTCCAAGGGTATTCAAGGAAACCGGCGTTTAGAAAACCCGGCAGCCAATCAAAAAGACCTCCAGGGACTGAACTTTTGAGGCCAGTGGCCTCTAGTTTCTTTGGGTGGCAGCTGCGTTGACAAAGTGTGAAGATACTCTCGGGCTGCTTAGAAGGACCAGGATGAAAACTTGGGGCGAGAAATAACTCTCTCCCTGAGCTAAACAGAACAGAAACCCACTCCAAAGATAGCGCTGAGATTGTGCAGGGCTGAGGCCTTTAGAACTCCTGCAAAACAGAAGCTGCAAGCTGACTCATTTCCGCACCCCCCTGCAAATCTGATCCAGGAAGGAGCGACGGTAACCTACGCTGCCCCGGCTCCTAGAGCGAGAAAAACGCTAGGCTCAGTCCAGCTCTCGACTTCCTACAGGTCCCGAGTTGTTCACTAAGGTTGTGTGTCTCCACAGGGCTTGGCGAGGCCTGGGGCCACACCAGTCGAACCAGCCCCTTGGACAACGTTGGTCGCGAACTCGGCTCTCATCTACTGCAGGTACAAACGCACGACTCCTGGCCTCCCGGGCACCATCCAGGCTTTTGTTTTCCCAGGAGAAAATTGGGGGGAATTCCAATAGCTCCCCTTAAATTTGAGCTTTTAATCTAGATGAGTGAGGATGGGTTAGTGTTGCCTCTCTCCAGAAACTTAAAAGGAGGCAATATGACAACCAAGAGTTTTCACATCAGCCCGGTAAGGCCCCAGTAGGGCTCTGTCCAGGAGAGGGGTTCCATTTGCCGCTAAGAAAATTGAAAGGCACTTCTCCAGGCCCGGCAGGCAGGATTCATGAAGCATCTGAAATGAACAATTTGCGAAGGAAATAACCGGAATCTGTACTAAATACCCTCAGTGCTTTAAGCCGGCGCATTCCGGATCCAACTGTGTCTGCAACTCGTTTGTCTCTTCCCGGTAGTTCCTAGGCTTCCTCCTTTTGCCAGTCCTCCTCACTTTAGCTGGTTCAAGCTCTACAAATCCAACAACACATATACGCGCCGCCCCTAGTAATGAATTTAAACAATGTGAGGTGGCCATTACTTTGTTATTTGCAGTGCACAGGGTTTTTAACTGTCCGTCGGCCGCTTAGGTCTCAGAACAAATACTTTAAATAATAAAACTCCCAGTGGCATTTTTAGGTGTGACACTATTCCCTCCACCCTGAATCTTCTATTATTCAGGTCCACTAGGGTCTTTTATTAGAGTGATAGTGCAGAACGAAGAAGCCTTGCCGAACCAGCTAGCTGGAAGCCAGTGGCTGGGTCCTTCACTTCCCATTGCTACTTTCCCCTCTGCCTCCTAGAGACCAAACAATTTAGTTTTACTGAACAAAGAGAGAGCTTGGGTGAACATTTCCCCCCACTGATATGGCTCCCCACCCCCACCCCACTTTGGATTTATCCAGAAAAACCCATGGCTTCCTTCACTGAAACATCTTACCTCAAATAAAGTACCTGGGTCTCCCATGCCATCTCTCCTTCCTATGTACTTTTTCTTAGTAGTATGAGCAGGAAAACAAAACCCAAACAGCTTTGCCCTTTGTACTATTCTCAGTTTCTTTCCTCTCTTCACTAAGCTTTTGGCAGTTCTTCTTTAACACCCTGAAGTTCAGGGACTCTTTACTCTCCTCCTTATTGGTGTCCACTTTTCTACAGTCTGATTTCCCCCCAGTGAACTCTACTGGGGCAACATCTCAAGGTTTTACCTGAACACAAAAAGCCCTGCCCACCTGATGCTTCCCTTCTTAGATATTTCCATTCTTAGTGGTTCTGGGGGATATAGAAGTTACAGAGAAAAATAAGAAAGGGAAAGAGGAGGCCTCCTTTCAAAATTGGAATGAGCCCAATTAGACAGGGCTCAGCAGATAAGTGTCACTTGGACAAAGACCAGGAGGTGACACTAATGGAAATGCTCTTTCCCATTCTTCTACAATAACATAACTTCTTCACTTTATCTTCTGTCTGTTTCTTTTTCAAAATTTCACACTATTGGCTGTGACGTCATTTGTACAAATTCCTAACTCTGTTTCTTCTTTCAGAGCTCCAAAGCCTCCTGCAGTATCTAACCCATCACTTGTCACCTGAAAGGTTTTATCCCTATGACCCCAGCTGGTCTCCAGTCTAGACCACTTCCTGGGCTCTCAACTTTTGTTTCCCATTGCCAACTAGACACATTGAAGACAAGATTGTATTATCTCCCTTTCCTGACTTCTACTTCCACAACATCTCAGTTTCCAATTGGAGAGATGACACAAACTCAAATCAAAATCTCAAATTTTCTAAGTTTTCATCCTTGGTTAATGGTGCTGCCTTCTGTGTAATATCCTTACTGAAATCAGGAAATCAACCTTCTTTTCTCTGCCTGCCACCAGATTAATATAAAATTTGCATTCAGTACCATCATTAAATTAAACTCTCCCCTGATTTTAAGGTTGCTCCTGTGGTCCTCGACTTGTGCTCCTTTGCCTGACCCTTATAGGTCAACTGCTAGGGAAAAGGAACACATGAAATATATATTATTCTCTTGGTTAGAATGTCCATTGGAATCACAATGCCTTCAGGGGAAATTACAGGGTCTTCTGATGGCCATTCCAAACTCTAAAAATCCACTGAATATTTACGTATGTAGCCCCATCTCCTGTCAGTCTTACCAGCTCCTAACACACCAAATCGATGCTCCCTCAGTCTCTAACTTCATTACATCATTTCTTCTGCTAGAGATGATTTTTTCTTTCACCCATGCTTCCTCTTCTTCAAGGGTCTGCTGAAACTTCAAGGTTCTTTAAGGCCTCTTTAATGATACTCAGTTTCTGGCTATTTTGCCTATCACTATCTAATTGTGTGGTCAACACATTTATCTTCAGGATAGATGCCATTTTGAACTCCCTGAGGGTAGTCAGAGTTATCCTGGGTCTCCATTGCCTCATTAACAGAGGTGAAGGGGCAGGGAAAGTCCAAGAAATTTCTTTACAAGGAGCCTGCCAGCTTGATGCATCAGTGTAAACATACAAACACACATACACTGTAACACTACTTTACAGACTGGCTGCTCAGAAAAGCCTCTCATCTCCTAAATCTGCCTTTCCTGACTTTTTCCAGAGTCTTGGCCAGCTTGCTTCAGTCTATAACTTTAATTACCAGTTCTCGCATGTCAACCGGTATCTACTGCACTGGATCTTACTCTTCTTACTGTTGGTTACTGCTTCTATAGAACCTCTCAATATTGACCCAGATTCTTAGAGGAACTACTATCCTCAAGGCCTAACCTACTTCCTGTTGAAGGCTGTGATTCAACTCCCACACCCAGAACTTTTGTGTGCACCTGCCACAGATTATTTTCATTTCAGGGGATCTTGAGTTCTTATAGGACTCTAGCCTTGTCCATAACCTCACTCTGACCTGCACACACACAAGCTTGGGAAGTTCAAAAGAGAAGATCCTTGTGGCTGTTCTGTGTCCTGTTTCTGGACAGTCTGCCACAGCCTCATCTTTCTGAACTGACTGTCTTTTACTTCAGTTCTCCTTGCTTCATTTCTTCAGATCTCTCACTCTATTTCTGCCTCCCCAGACTCTGGATGGCTTCATCTTCGTGGTGGCCCCAGATGGGAAGATAATGTACATTTCAGAGACAGCTTCAGTTCACCTGGGCCTTTCTCAGGTAGGTGAGTGGTTCGCCCTTCCAGCCTGCAGTGTTTACAGCTGGAATTGTGGGGGAGGGCTTCCCTAATCATGTTATATTTGCTTTTGGACACAGAAAATCTCCCAGGTGACAGGAGGACTCATCCACTCCATTCCAGGACTTCCCTCGTCCTTTAGCTTCTACTACAGATTCAAACAACCATAGTTTTTGGAATTCTTACCACAAGTCAGACGTGGTGGGAGGAGTTTACATACTTATGTAGTTTTACCAACCCTTTCAAAGGATGTGACTGTGACAATCATTGTTCTCATTGCTACTGATATTTATGATTATTTTACAGGTAAGGAAGCTGAGCATTAGATAAGATGCACTAGGTAGCAAGTAACATAACCTATTCCATCTTTATGGTCCTATTGACCCCCTGATCCAAGTTATAAGCTTCTTCCAGGGGCATTGTGCCACAACACATAGAGTGACACCCTCCTCTTTACAGGTAGAGCTGACTGGGAACAGCATCTATGAATATATTCACCCAGCTGATCATGACGAGATTACAGCAGTGCTCACAGCCCATCAACCCTACCATTCTCACTTCGTACAGGGTAAGACAGACAGGCCTTAAGCTTCTGCTCTTGTCAGTCAGCTTGGGGCTTTCTTCCATTTAGCTTTGGCTGGGACCCTTTCTTGGGGCTGTGTGCCACTCCTCCTGAGTCTTCCTCCTCTTCTTCCTCGCAGAGTATGAGATTGAACGCTCCTTCTTTCTGAGGATGAAGTGTGTTTTGGCCAAGCGAAATGCTGGCCTCACCTGCGGTGGCTACAAGGTGTGTGGTAGCGGCCGGCCAGGCTGGACTTAAGACTTCTGGGTTGAGGGGGGTTGATTCTTGCCCCTGGGACCACACTTGTGTGTCTGAGTCTTCATAGTGAGGCCCTGAAAGCTTCACTATGGTCATTAAACCTTGTGGGCACCTGGGGGACACTTAAAAGACCAAGCCTCCACAAATCAGGTCACTGGGCTCTTCTTGGAAAGGAGCCTTAGGAAATGTAAAGCTTTTGAAACCGTCAGTTATTTGGGTCCCATGGAAGTTAAGAACCAAAGCCTTAGTTGCAAGCTGGGGTTCTTTAGTTAAAGGATGTTAAATAAAAACATCTTTGGAGAGTAGGATCTGGCCCTGATTCACCTGTGGTAGGGTTTGGTGGGAACCATCCATTTACATCTCTCTCTTTATTTTCTTTCCTTACAAGCTTCCAGGTGAATTTGCCTGGCTTTGCAGTCACTTTTTTTTTTTTTTTTGGTGGTGGTGGTGGTGGTGCGGGCTCCTAAGCCTATGTGGCCAAGTGGAATCCTAACATGTTTCAACTCCTCCACCTCCTTTAGGGAGCTGCTCTTTCTGATTTCTGCAGAGTCTCCCCTCTCCCCCGACAGGTCATTCACTGTAGTGGCTACCTGAAGATCCGCCAGTACAGCCTGGATATGTCGCCCTTCGATGGATGCTACCAGAATGTGGGTTTGGTGGCTGTGGGTCACTCCCTGCCTCCGAGCGCTGTCACAGAGATCAAACTACATAGCAACATGTTCATGTTCCGAGCCAGTCTGGACATGAAGCTTATTTTCCTGGATTCCAGGTGGGCAGACAAGTCAAGAAGGGGAACTCTAAAGAATGGCAGCAGCAGTTAGAGAGGGTGAACCTTCCCTTGATATTACTTGCCCATTTTGCAGGTGGGGCATCTGACCAGATTTTGAGAAATGGGGTAAGGAACCCAGGTAGGGAGGGGGTGATGAAATGTCCTGCATTCATACTTAGGGGATTTTTTTTCCCCTAGGGTGGCAGAGTTGACTGGGTATGAACCTCAGGACTTGATCGAGAAGACTCTGTACCATCATGTTCATGGCTATGACACCTTTCACCTACGATGCGCGCACCACTTACGTAAGGCCCCATCCTACTCTGAAGAGAGCTGCAGAGGGGGAGGACTGAGGTCCAAGCAAATTGCTAGGAGTTCTCCCTAGTGTGTAGAGGTGGTTGTAGTACCGGGAGAATCTAAAAGGGCCTGCTGTGACCCTTTCTGTCTCTTATCTCTGACTTAATGGAACTGCTAATACTAAGAGTTGGAGGGGGAGGGGCGTTCCCCTAGTGGGGTTTTATTCTTCACCTGCAAACATCACTAAAGATGAGAACTGTTTAAACAACCCAGGCTACTTTTGTCATGCGCATTTACTCAGCTGCCTTTTGGTGCAGTTTTGCTGTGAGCTTAATCTCCCAGGACTGAGGAGTTAGAGCTGGATTTCCTCTTCTACAGTAGGAAAAGCTAGTCTGGGGAAACCCTTAACTTTTAGTGTTTTCCCCATTGCTAGTGTGGAAGATAGCAGGCCCCAGGAGGGACTATACCAAGTATTAACATATAATAGATATTTATTAGTGGGGCTCAAGATTCAACGCCTTTAACCAGGCAATCAACTGATGGGGAATTTGCATGTCATCTCTCCCACCTACGCTGGCGCAGTTATTACATCACTGAGGGGGTTTGGACTCAACCCACCCAGCACTTGGGACCTGTCTAAGACAGGCAAGTACATCATCATCTGCCTCTATCTTCTAGTGTTGGTGAAGGGGCAAGTGACGACCAAGTACTACAGGTTCTTGGCGAAGCATGGCGGCTGGGTCTGGGTTCAAAGTTATGCCACCATCGTTCACAACAGCCGCTCCTCCAGGCCGCACTGCATCGTCAGCGTGAACTACGTCCTCACGTGAGTGCCATAAATTTGGGCCCGGGACCACCTTCTCTGACTGAGGGAGTGTGTTTTTGTGTGCATGGTCAGGCTCCAGTATCCCAAGAGAGGAGGCTTGACCCTAGCTGTTCTGCACAGCCACAGGTCAAGGACTTTGAAGATTCCCTTCGTTGTTTTCTAGGAAAAGATTTAGGAGTTTTTTTTTTCTCCCCACAATACTGTCCATATTTTCTTTCTTTTCTCCCTTAACCTTTCAAGCGAATACTGTATTAAATAAAATTTAATGCGGCAGAAAGAAAGGAGAGGGAGAGGAAAGAATCTGACGTACGGAGCCATTTACTGTTAACAAACTGGACATCTGTTTCACTTTTTCAGATCTGGGGTTTGAAGTCCTTAATTTTAAACAGAGTCTCCAATCAAAGTTAGAATTCTGAAAGAGTATTTCTTAACTTGAACCACAAAGGGGTCCTGAGTGACCAAGAGAGTCTAATTTTAACCCTTAGAAAGCAAAACTTTTGGGTTTGGCTACAAGAATTTGTGGGTGCATCTTCATTGGATATGCCGGGCAGGGCAGTAGGAACCTTGTTCTTTCCAGAATCAGGCCTTGCAGCCAATCACGTGGTCTAGTGTGTGCCTGCTCAAGAAAGCATATTCTGTACAGTGTGTGTGAAGTTCAAGTTGCATAGGGTTGAAGAAATCATTTAAATCGTTATAAAGAAATCGTTTGTGTATGCAGTTTATGTTTTTTAAGGGGTTACAAAATTGCGATTTTAGGGGCCTTCAAAAATTCTTTGCTTTGGAAGCACTGACATACCAGACAGACACTTAGCTGAAATGTTATTTTGAGATTAGAAAGTTGACTAAAAGATGCTCTTTGGAATAGAATATAGTATACATGATGAGGGATGGATTCATTCCACATTGCTTTAAATTGTCAAAAAATATAGTTGCTGGAAATGTGCTTAGCAATAACACTCAGTGCTTTGTTTAAGAAGAAAATCTAACTCAGTAGACTAAGAAAATAAATTTGGTTTAAGTAAGGATTGCTTATTTAAGAATAATAGATGGGAAAAAGAATAATAGATGGTTATTAAGAATATTTTAATTGCTCAATTTTTAGTAAACCATATTTAAAGAAACATTGTTGCTTTTAATAGCAAAAATGGTAATGTATTTTAATAGAGAGTAAACACATGCCATTATTTTGGGTATAATGAAATAAACCATCTATCTAATGGACACAGTTTTTTCATATTATAAAAATAAACAAAAGAAATTGACAAGGCATAATTTGTAAATTGAACCCGTGAAACCAAAATAGAAAAGGGTGAAAAGTTACATCTGCTTACCATGAAAAAGAATGAACATTTTTTAAAGATGGTGCTTTGTATGTCTGAGACATCATAAGCATTTTATATAACCTCTGTTCTCTGGTGGTGCCTGTGGCTAGTAATCATTCTTTACCAAACAACCAGGTCACACAGACTCATATAAATAGTCTGAATGGAAGTTGGACTTCCCAATGTGGTTACCCTTTTTTATGAGTCTCAGCGCCATTTCCTTGTATAAAAAAATCCTTAGAACAATTTTTAAAGCTGCAAATGTGGGAACTGTTTCAGATGAAATATCATCAATTGGCTCTGTGTGTGTTGACAGGATTTCCATAATGAACAGGTTGCCATTTGTTTGATGTGTATGTCACACATCTGGATGGAAGTTACTAATTTACATTGTCTTAGCAAATTAAATAGATGGCTATTGATTCTCTATGGTAGTGGTGAATCACCACATTTGTTCTTGCGGCTACTTCTCCATGCAGACAGAACATGGTGAAGTGAATCCTTTCCAAACACAACACCTCAACATTGTCCTTAAAGACTAAGCAAGCTCTGAAATGACTTGACACTCCAGATGTTTTCCAAATGTAAACATTTATATAATGTTCACTTGGAAGTGATTTTCACTTCATGACATAAAAGTAATGGAAAATTTTGAGTAATCAATGATCAAATGAGAGTGTGATGTTTTGGTGGAAACTACATTCATGAGAAGTTTAATTTTCTAATTTCCTGATGGCAAATGTATTTTTAAAATATTTTTAGAAAATCAATCATTATTATCTAATAAAAGTACCAATGAACAGAAATCTCCCTAACATTGCTTTAATAAACAGATGCAATACTGCTTGTAGGAAAGGTTGGATGATTTTAGAACAGGTATTGTGTACCATCTGCTTTACTGGCTTCTATATGAGCACTGTATATTACAGATCCAGAGGAAAAAATGAGAAAACACTGTAGCTACAAATGTTCTTAGCTTCTCCAGTGTCTGAGGTTCAATGTAACATCTACAATGATTTTGTAACATCACCCCCACAATAAAACAAAAACACAATTAGCTTATGATTTCTATAAGACAATGCATAGTCTGAGAGAGTTCTCTTCCATATTAAAAAAATCTTATGGAGTGAGTGCTCACAGGTTTTAAAATGTGTGTTAAGTGCTAGAGAGTCACACTGTTCTTAGTATTAAGAGGATAGATAAATTGAGAAAGTAACTAGCTACAGTGACTGCTGGGAAGAGGCTTGGGAGTGTAACAAACAGAATGAAAGTACGTTTTATGAAGAGTTGAGTCTGGAATTCATATGTACTTCAGTTTAATTGGTAGTAGTAATTATTCATAGCCAATTCAGATGGAAAACATTGGAATTTAATGCTAAGAAAATTGAAAATGTGTTACACCCAATAAAAAGTAATTTAAAGGAAAATGGAAATACTGGATCTCTTTATAATTATAGACTTTGTGTATTTTAAAATTAAGATATCTCTTCTACTTTTGAGATGAATCAATGGAGTTCAAAAATCTTTTAAAATATCATAACATCATTTTCAGATCTAGATGTTGAAAGAATAGTGCACTGTTAATATTTACCACATTTCTTTTGTGTCTCTCTATGATTGTATGTGGTCAATTTTTTTTGTGTGTATTTCCTACTAAATAATTTCAAAAAAGTTATGCACATTGTAGTTATAACATCCTTATATGTCCTGCTTAACTACTGTACCATTTATGATGGCATATTTATAGTATTCTGAATTATTGCTTATTGAAGCAGGCAAACATATAGATTAGCATCAGTTTATAGGTGCCATTAAAATCAGCCTACCACTAATATTTATCAAGTGTTCATTAATAGATGACCTTAGTGAGGCTGATTGATAGACAGTATCTTCAGTATTTTGTGATAGCTTCTATGTACCCTAGAGGGTATAATGTTTTAAACTTGATTTCTAATATGAATTATAGACCAGTACTATTTTGGTATCATGCTTGGAAAATAAAAGAAAAATTGGATTTTTAATGATCTGACAGATTTAATATTTCCAGTCTTCTTTTTTTTTTTTCTGGTGAAGAAGTCCACTCTGTTTGTTTACTAAATTTAGAATTTATTTAGAATTTAGAGCACTGTTTTTTAGTGGAAAATCTCTAGTGGTGTTGTAGAGTGATTTATGGATCATATGGAAGAAATTAGTTTTCAATGTAAAAACTTCAGTCTCTATGTTACTAAAACCAGCACATGGAGACAATCCAAATTTGTGGTTATCTACTAAATATTCCCTTGAATTTGTAGAAAAGTTGGCCAGTGCTGAAGGAGAGATACTTCACGCCAGAGAAGAATGCATTCCACATTGCAGTTAATGCCGATCCTAAGCTTCTTGTTCTTGTTGCACACTGTTCTTAGTTAAATATTGTGAGAAGCCTCATCACGTTCATAATTAAAAAGGATTTTAAAATGTTGATGTGTTTGGTGAGCTAAAAAAAAAACTTTATATATCCTTACTTTAGCCAGAGAATATTAAAAAACCTCTCAAATTCATGTGTTCTTTCAGATAGGTTAATGGTGCTGAATTAATTTCAGTGTTAGGATTTAAATTTGTTTAAATATATTTAAGGACCAGTGATATTTCTATTGCTAATACAGTTTAGGAAATTTCTCTTAAAACTTGCAGAACAATATATATAATCATCAAAAGTCACTCCTCTTCTATGTTGCAAATGACGTAAGATGAAGGAAGACCCTACTGACTTACTGATCTACAACAAATATCATGCCTCAGATCTGTGGAGTACTTGTGTAGATTTAACCTTTTTGATGGTTCAAAATAATAACTATGTACTACTTTATACCTGTAGAGTGCATCATTAATTGTATTTAATATTTATCACAATAATATTGTACATCAAAATTGTCCACAGATGATCCTTTATGTACCTTAATAAATATAGAAACAAGGTTAAAGGCACATTGGTACTAAACATATAAATTGAAATTTATAACTACCAGAACATTCTATTAAAAGAAAAACCTAAAAAAACACCAGACCTGTGAGATTTAGTCTTTTATTCCTTAGCTAAAATTATCTTGTTGTTGTTATTTGTTTTATTCTTGAATCAGGGTTTCTCTGTTTAGCTCTGGCTGCCCTGTTACTTGCTCTATAGACCAGGCTGGCCTCAAACTGAGATATGCCTATCTTTTCCTCCAGAGTGCTGGGCTTAGGGCGTGCACCACCCAGCTATCTTTTTCCCCCTTTGAAAAGTTCTTACTGATTAGCGCTCCAACTCCCAATTCTTCTATTTCAACTTTCCTTTTTTTCTTTTCTTTTTTCTTTTTTTTTTGGCTTTTTGAGACAGGGTTTCTCTGTATAACAGCTCTCGCTGTCCTGGACTAGCTTTGTAGACCAGGCTGGCCTCGAACTCACAGAGATCCCCCTGCCTCTGCCTCCCAAGTGCTGGGATTAAAGGCATGCACCACCACCGCCCGGCACTATTTCAACTTTCTGAATGTTGTAATGTCAATATAATCCTAGCGATATTTGCTTTGAATACATCTTTTATGAACTTGAAAATTTACTGTTCTCTAAAGTAACAAACCCTCAACTCACTTTTCTTTCTGAGTGCCATCTTAGCTGCTTGATTTGTTTCCTCAGAGTTCTGTGTAGTGGTTGGATCACATATCTCACTTCTCATTTCTTATTTTCTGAGTGAGGAAACTGAGGCTTACATATGATATGTGATGGAGCCAGGGATTTTTTTTTTTTAAATCTTTAAAATTATCATCATGCACCCTGTGCATGCAGTGCTTTTGTTGGCCAGAAGAGGGCACTGCTTCCCCTGGGACTAGAGTTACTGCTTTATGAGTGCTGGGAATCAAACCCAGTTCCTCTGGAAAAACAGCTGTGCAGTTGCTCCAGCCCTGGAAAACGAAGAATTAAAAAAAAAAAGTACTCATTCTTTGAGAATTTCTCTGATTGCATTTATCTCCATTCCCCAACTCCTCCCAAGTCTTTCTCCCTTCACTTCCATACCCTCCCAATGTCGAAGTTTTTTTTTTCCTTTCAATTGTTAAAACCAAAACCACCCATAGAAGCCAATTTGTGTTGCCCAACTGTCACACTCTTCACGAAACTGACTGTCCCTCTCCCAGAAGCATTTGGTATCAAATGCCAATAGCTCCGAACTTAGTGTTGGGATTTTATGCCTACCTCCCACCATACATGCTGAGATTTTATCTGACTTGAGGTTGTGTAGTTCTTGTGCATGCTGTCACAACTGCCATGAGTTCATAGGTGGAACTGCTGGTAGATTCTGCAAAACACTGTTGCCTTGAAGTTATCCATTGTTGCTGACTCTTGACAATCTTTCAGCACTAGTTTCTGAGATGATCCCTGAGTCTTGTGGGGAGGGGTGCAATATGTATGTCACATTTAGGGTTGAATACTTTACAATCTTAGGGTTTCTGTGTTTATTACCACCTACTGCAAGAAAAAAATTCTCAGATAAGGGTTCAGAAATACCGTGATCTGAGGGTACAGCAATAAATCATGAGAAGTGATTTTAATAGTATGGCCATTTAACAGAATAATAGTATTTAGTTTTCCCCCTAGTACCTATGACTTATCTTGCCACAGGTTCTCAGGGCTCTCAGCTAGTTGAGCTATTTATTACCTCAAAAATCACTTTTTTCCCCCTTTGTGGTGACACCAATAAAAATCCTATCTTAAAGAGTTTTTGAAATATTAAATATGTTGTTAACTGTTACTGCCTTATCATGTAATTGAGCATCAGAATGTATTCTTCCTATCTAATTATAACTTTATGCCCATAGACTGATCTGTCCTCATTCCTCTTTATTACCTGAAGTGATAATTAAAAGTTCTGTGCCAATGACAGTATCCTGCCTTTTTCTGTATGAGGATGAGAGTCAAGCTGGTTTAGGGAAGAAAAAGTCAAAGAGGGAGAGTTGAGTTTAAGTGAGGAAGGCCTGTAGTGTCAGTCCATCCAAACTCAAAATGGAATTTAATGTGAATTCATAGTGGAAGATTAAAAAGGGGTCTTGACATTACTACTTCAGAACTGTGTGTTCAGATATTTTTTATTATAATATTTATTTATTACATCAAGTTACATCTCCATCATAGTGCCCTCTTTCCACCCCTTCTGGTTCCACCCTCCCACCCTCTCCTCCCTCTCCCACCCATCCTACTCCTCTGATGAGGAGTGTCCCTACAAATAAGCCCCTCTCAGTTTAACAGACATATGAGGGCTAAGAGCTTCCTCTTGCACTGGGGACCTACATGATAGCACCCCTAGGGCAAATTGTCCCATTGGTAGGTAACAAAGTCTATGTTCCTGATCTTTTTGGTGTGTTGGTTGTAGGATAGCTATCCTGTACTCTAGGGCTAAAATCTAATTATAAGTGAGTAGAGGCCATGTGCATCTTTCTGAGTCTGGGTTAGCTCACTTAGGATGAGCTTTTCTAGTTCCATCCATTTGGCTGTGAATTGCATGATTTCCTTGTTTCTGATAGCGGAGTAGTATTCTATTGTATAAATGTACCAGAATTTTTTTTATCCATTCATCAGTTGAGGGACATCTGGGTTGTTTCCAGTTTCTAGCTATTACAAATAAGGTTGCTATGAACATAGATGAGGCTATGTCCTTGTGGTTTGGTGAGGAATCATTTGGGTGGACACCCAGTAGTGGTATGGCTGGGTCTTGAGGTAGGGCTATTCCAAGTGTTCTAAGATATCACCAAACTGATTTCCATAGTGGTTGTACATGCTTGCACTCTCATCAGCAGTGGAGGAGTGTTCCCCTGTCTCCACAACCTCACCAGCATGTGCTGTCATTTGAGTTTTTGATCTTAGCCATTCTGACAGGTGTGAGATGGAATCTCAGAGTTGTCTTGAGTTGCAGTTCTCTAATGATTAAGGAAGTTGACCATTTCTTCAAATGTCTCACTGCCATTAGAGATTCCTCCTTTATGAAATCTTGGTTTAGCTCTGTTTCCAATTTTTTCCCCCATTGGAGTTTAATTTCTTGGTTTCTTGGTGTTTAATTTCTTGAGTTCTTTATAAATTATTTATATTAGCCCTCTGTCAGAAGTGGGGTTTTTAAAGATCTTTTCCCAATCTGACTTAAGTTTTGTGCAGAGTGATAAGTATGGGTCTAATTTCATTCTTTTACATGTCTACATCCAGTTAGACCAGCACCATTTGTTGAAGATGCTGTCCTTTTTCCATTGTGCGGTTTTGGCTTCTTGGTCAAAAATTAAGTGATCATAGGTTTGTGGGTTCATTTCTGGGTCTTCAATTTGATTCCATTGATCCACTGGTCTGTTTCTATACCAGTACCATGCTGTTTTTACTACTATTGCTCTGTAGTAAAGCTTGAAATCTGGGATGGTGATACCTCCAGATTTTTTTTTTATTGTAGAGAATTGATTTAGTTATTCTGGGTTTTTTGTTATTTCATATGAAGTTGAGAATTGTTTTTTTCCAGGTCTATAAAGAACTGTAGTGGTATTTTGATAGGAACTGCATTGAATGTGTATATAGCTTTTGGTAGGATGGCCATTTTTATTATGTTGATCCTACCTATCCATGAGCATGGGAGATCTTTCCATCTTCTGATGACCTCTTCAATTTCTTTCTTCAAGGACTTGAAGTTCTTTTCATACAGGTCTTTCACTTGCTTGGTTAGAGTTACCCCCAGGTATTTTGTATTGTTTCTGGCCATTGTGAAGGGGGGTTGTTTCCCTAATTTATTTCTCAGTCCATTTATTTTTTATATAAAGAAGTGCTTCTGAATTTTGTGAATTAATTTTGTATCCAGCCACCTTGCTGAAGGTGTTTATCAGTTGTAAGAATTCTCTGGTGAAATTTTTTTTGGGTCACTTATGTATACTACCATATCATCTGCAAATAGGGGTAATTTGACTACTTCATTTCCAATTTTTTTCTCCTTAATCTCCTTTAATTGTTTTATTGCTCTACCAAGAACTTCAAGTACTATGTTGAAGAGATATGGTGAAAGTGAACATCCTTGCCTTGTCCCTGAGTTTAGAGGAAATGCTTTAAGTTTCTCTCCATTTAATTTGATTCTGGTTACTGGCTTGCTGTATATCACCTTTATTATTTCTAGGTATTATGCTTGTATGCCCATTCTCTCCAGGACTTTTAGGATGAAGGGGTGTTGGATTTTGTCAAATGCTTTTTCAGCATCTAGAGAGATGATCATGTGTTTTTTTTTTCTTTCAGCTTGTTTATATGGTGGATTACAGTGATGGATTTTCATATGCTGAACCACTCTTGCATTCCTGGGATTTAGCTACTACTTGATCATGGTGGATGATACTTTTGATATGTTCTTGGATTTCGTTTGCCAGTATTTTATTAAGTATTTTTGTGTCTATGTTCACGAGGGAAATTTTTCTGTAGTTCTCTTTCTTTGTTGAGTCTTTGTGTGTTTTTGGAATCAAGGTGACTGTGGCCTCATAGAATGAGTTTGGCAGTGTTCTATCTGATTTTATCTTGTGGAAGAGTTTGAAGAGTATTGGTATTAGCTCTTCTTTGAAGATCTGGTAGAATTCTGTGCTGAAACCATCTGGCCCTTGGGTTTTTTTTTTTTTGGGTTGGGAGATTTTTAAAATGACTCTTTCTATTTTGTTAGGGGTTATAGGGCTGTTTAATCTGTTAACCTGATCTTGATTTAATTTTGGTAGGTGGAATCTGTCAAGAAAATTGTCCATTTCGCTTAGGTTTTCAAATTTGGTGGAGTCCAGGTTTTTAAAGTAGGACCTAAGATTCTCTGGATTTCCTTAATGTCTGTTGTTATTTCTCCCTTTTCATTTCTGATTTTGTTGATTTGGGTTTTTTCCCTTTGCCTTTTAGTTAATTTGGCTAAGGTTTTGCCTATTTTGTTGATTTTCTCAAAGAACCAACTCTTGGTTTCATTGATTCTTTGTATTGTTCTTTTTGCTTCTAAGTTGTTAATTTCAGCCCTAAGTTTGATGATTTCCTGCCTTCTGTTCCTCTTGGGAGTGTTTGATTCTTTTTTTTTCCCCAGTTCTTCCAGTTCTGCTGTTAATTTGCTAATATGAGCTGTCACAATTTTCTTAGGCACTTAGTGCTGTGAACTTTCCTTGTAGCACTGCTTTCCTTGTGTCCCATAGGTTTGGGTATGTTGTGCCTTCATTGTTGTTGGATTTTAAGAAGTCTTTTATTTCTTTCTTTATTTCTTCCCTGACCCAGTGGCCATTCAGTAGAGAGTTGTTCAATTTCCATGAATTTGTAGGCTTTCTATTATTTCTGTTGTTGTTGAAGTCCAGCTTTATTCCATGGTGGTCTGATAAGATACATGGGATTATTTCAATTTTCTTGTATCTGTTGAGGCTTGCTTTGTGTCCAACTATATGGTCAATTTTGGAGGAGGTTCCATGAGGTGCTGAAAAGAAGGTATATCCTTTGTGTGTTCAGATAGTAATATTTTGCTGCTATACAATGGTGATGCTATTTTATCAGTAATGTTTAATTTACAGAAAATAATTTCACCTTTAAGTCTTATTAAGGACATTTTAATTTTTATTGTAAAAGTAATGTAGGCCTAAAATATTTTGGGTTCTTTTCTGATTTCTTGCATTTCTCTAGATTACAAATAAGTTATTGCTGTTACTCATTTCATTTCTGCTACCAGGTTTAAGATTTTATGTTCTTGTAAAACAAAAGTGTTAAATCAAGTGTTAGTGAACTGGTAAAACAAACCATCTTGTTTATCAGATTTGACACAAATTACCTTTTGTGTCAATGGTGTATTTCCAGATTTGTGTGTGTGTGTGTGTGTGTGTGTGTGTGTGTGTATGTGTGTGTATGTGTGTTCCCATTTTTTACTTTGAGAGGATTTGAGCTGATTCCACAGCAGTTGTCCCTTATTGTTCTGCTTGAGACATGAGAACTTGCAAGCATTCCTTCAGTTACTATACTAGCCTCTGTTTTTTGGAACTGTTTCTTCCTTCCCTTAAATCTGGTCAGCACTCCTCCTATTAATGCTGCTGTAACTTAAAAGATATAGTCTCTCAGGATCTTTATCTTTCTTTCTGGGTGATGACTACTCGGCCATCTACTGGGTGATGATCAGCCTTATCTCTCCTCTGGCTTTCTTGTCTGTTGGCAAGAAGGTATTATAATCTTTGAGTCATATAATAGGAAAACATAGAACATTGCTTATTTAGAGGCCAAGATTTGCCAAAGTGGTTCAAGATTCAAAAGTAGCTTTATCTCAATTTAGGAAAGCATGCTTTTATTTTCTTACAGTCTCTGTACTGGGGAATACTGCTATACTTGATAAAAGCTCTGAGTCTGTAGCTGGACCTGGTGATACAAACCTGCAGTCATAACTATCCCTGAAATTCAGGGAGGAAGAAGTTGAAGGCTACAGGATGAGTTCAAGTTCAGTCCTAGTGATTTAGTATGGTCTTATCTCAAAATAAAATACAGCCCAGTAGTAAAGTGCTTGCCTAGTATGCCTGAAGCCCTAGGTTCAACCCTCAGTATGTGTGACTATGCATGCCTACCTTAATAATTTATTGAAAGGCTGCTACTGCTCTTCTTTATTTAATGTTTCTCTCTGTACTTTGCTCTCTTTGGCTTATGATATTTGATGTCTTTCCAGATGAGCATGAAGTGACAGAAAATTCACTAGGTTAAATGCTGCCTGTGTTTATGCTATTATACCAAGATAGCTTGACTGGGCTTAAAATGAAATGTGGAAATTTGTGATGAATACCTATAATGAAGAACCTGAACATTTGTCTTGGTTGCAAGAGTAGCCACCTTCCTTCCATTCCTGTGTTTCAGGCATTCCAAGGTCCAAGGATCTGAAAAGGAAAGAGATTGTCTGTGGTGATGGCAAAGATGAGAGAGATGAGAGGGGGCTTATTTTTGTAGGACACTGACAGTGTTTAGGATTGGTCTGGTTCATGAAGTTTTAAATCCTTAAAGCCACAAATTTGGGTATTTAAAAGCTTCTCCAATCCTACACACTCCCTTGACATTACACTATAAATGTTGTGCCCCATATGTGCGATTTCTACTGTTCATTTATACTCCCCAGTTGTTGCTGTTGCTATCATGTGCTCTAAAGGCAGGAGAGGTATCTGACTGGAGGGATGAAACCAGAATTTACTCAGTGCCTCCTTTGTGCAAAGATGGCTGAGAGTGCCTGATAGAGGTTCCTTCCCTGAGAAAAGAAAATTTAGAGAAGCAGAGCTTTTTTTACTAGGTTTCTCATTTAATTGGAGCCAGTGCCTTGTTAGTAATTATACCTTACTGATGTTAGTAACAATAATTTCAAGTTCATCAAACATAAAAAATTTACCTTTTTGAAGATATTCCATGGGGCCTTTTGTCCTCATTGTTCTACACAGACTGTGCTTGGCTACATGTGAAACAAAATTCTGGACTTTACTCAAATTCAAGCGCTCTATGGTTGACTTAGCCAAACAGAAGAGACCCACCTAACGTGAGAAATCAAGTTCGCATAGTTTGGAATGGAGCTAGGAACACTTGCAGTGTTTACTGAGGGCACTGAGTTCAAGGAAACTCAGGATGAGAGTAAAGCTCCAGGAAAAGTGATGGGATTTTAGGGGTTGTAAACATGGTTAAGATCTTTTGGCATGGATCAGTGACTTTTGTCCATTTACAGCGTAGCTCTTCTCTCAGTACTTGGAAAGGAGATGCAAATTGATTACTTTTCTGCTATTGCTGGAAGTAAGGTTTTCTGCCCTTCTTCACTCTGAAGTGTTTTGCTGGAGCTGGGCCTTAGCTATCAGCATTGGAAGCTATTCTTCTAAGGATCTTGCTTTTTATAAATTATTAGTGATGCATCTTCAACATGAATTTAATAATAGTTTTCTTACACCTATTCACAGAACATAGTTTTGAAAGTCTGAGATATCAGTATTTTAAATTGAATGCAAAAATTATTGAAAAGAATGTATAGTACTGCCCTATATACTGGTTTTATATTGAAGTTAATTTTCAGAAAGAAAATGTGAGGCACGTATTAGGACAGGGAAGTACAAGGTTGGTTTATGACTTGATCTGGATTTGCAGGGCCAGAGGGCCACATTTACCTCTTTAATTCTGTTTTTATGAGACTATGGTGAAGTCTAACACCATATAAGGTTTTTATTAGGATGCTTCACACCCTGGAAATTCCTGACAAGACATTTGAAAATGTGTTATAAAATGAGCTATCATTACTTATCATACAAGTAGCATAGTAGCTAAGAGTCTAGTGATTATTCCCAGTGCTGCCACTCACTAGCTCTGTGAGCTGGCAATTTGCTCAACTCTGCTGTTTGAAGTTTTAATATGTAAAATGTGGGCAATTTACCTTCTAGAGTCATTCTGACTATTAAATGAAATAATGTGTGAACATATTGGCAGTGTGCTCAATTCAAAGTAACATTGAGAAAATGTCTATTAGGGTGTTTATTTTAGCTAAATAAAAAGTATTTTTTAAGCATGCTAATAAGCCCAAAACAAATATGTATTAGTCTTTGAAAGAAGGAAAGCATGAGCTTCATGAAGGCAGGAGTTTGCTTAAGAATGATAAATCATTAGTCATTTTGATGTATTGCTTAGGAGTCTTTATAAATAATTTAAATTATAATAGATTATAAAAGATTTACTGAGCACCTGGTATATGACAGGTGACATGACAAATTTGAGAGAAATGAAAATGAGTGACAAATGTCTTTAGGGAGTAGGGAAGAAATGGAAATTGAAAATACAAGTGGTGTTCTTGCCTTACTTTCCTATAGGCCTGTTGATGGAGAGATTTTCTGCAAGGTAGTGCTCCTACCTACATAAGAAAGAAGAGAGTCAAAGTGCCTTAGCGCAACTTAGTTCATCCCTGGTGAACACAGGGATGTTAATAAGAGCCCTCTCTGATTCGGTGATAGGAGAACAAGAGGCAGTGCTAGGCTCTCTCTCTCTCTCTCTCTCTCTCTCTCTCTCTCTCTCTCTGTGTGTGTGTCAGAGAGAGAGAGAGAGAGAGAGAAGAGAAATTGCAAATTGCAATGGACATTCTGTTTATGAGCTAAGGAGTTCAGGAGTTCAGTCCTAATTCTCACAGGGGCATTGTGGCTCCTTTATATTTCATTACTTTGGAGTAAAGAAAGCCACTGTACCTGATTTGATTTTACTCCTTCTGGACTGAAGTTAAGCTGACTTTTTTCTTTTGTTTTAAGTGAGATTTCTATTTTGTGGTTGATACCTTGTTAGGACTATTAATCTCAATGCATTTTTACATTGAAAAATCACTCTAGATTACCTTTATAGATTTATTGCATTTTAAGATTACTTTCAATAATTTTAGGTTTCTGTAAGTCTTTTTCTCTTTTCTTTCCTTTCTTCCATTTTTTCTTTTGACAGGATCTCTCTAAATAGCCCTGACTGTCCTGGAACTCGCTTTATAGACTGGGTAGGCCTTGAACTCACAGATTCACCTGCCTCTGCCTCCAGAGTGATAGGATTAAAGGCATGTGCCATTATGCCTGTCTGGTTTCTGTAATATTTTAAAATTTATTTTCTTTATGTGCGATGTTTCCCAGGCACTGCAAATTACATGTCATTTTCTCTGAGAATTGTTATGTTAACGCCCATGCTTAGGATGATGGTGGATAAAGATGGACTCCTATTGGAATGACTGATGCAATGGGCTCAGTGAGACAAGGTTATTCAATCAATGCATTAGAGCTAGGACCGAGACCCTGGACTACATTGGATGGAATTTTTGGTATGGTTAAGAAAAAAAAAAAAAAAGATGGTGTTGTATTAGGGTGAGCAAAGCAAATCTGCCACTTTTACATTTAAAAGTCTAACATATTGGCCTTTTATGAAGTAACTGGTGACATCTTGCAGATGTTTTGCCAAGTTCTATGGAGTTATTCCTTCTTTTAATTTGAGGTCTCCACATAGTGAGTCACTCTGGTATAATTTGTATGCATCTGGGATCTAGTTAGCTCCCATGTGATAGCATCACATTCCAGACCCAAATCCATCACCCCTTTACCAACTTAAGCATCACAAGTGACTATTTATCAAAAAAAAAAGCAGCTGATAAATGTCTCCCATTGAATATTGTTTTGGTTAGGACATCTAATATTTTTTCAGGAATCAAATGGGAGCTGCTGTCTTTACTATTTGGTTGATTGTAAAATGGATAAAGCACTTAAAAGGATCTTTCTTTCTTGGGGATTGCTTGTTCAAACAGAATTTGCTGTATCCACATCAGTAAAGCTGTGCTAATACAAGCTGCTGGCCAGATCTTGGAAATAGCCTCATTATATTGAACTGGATATCATAAAGGTATCCATTAAGATAGGATTCTCTCAGTGTTTGTACTTTTAAACCCAAGTCCCTTGCCACTTTTTCCATTTCGTCTACAATAGTATTGTTCTCTGGTGATACATGTGGCTCTCATATGTCTCCTTCTAAGCACCACAAACTAGAAACTGTGGCTTTCAGTACTCTTAGGGTTGGTGTCTTGTTGTTGTCCATTAATCATTTTACTTTCTGGGCTTATGGTGATTGTAAGGTATTCTGGCGACCCAGCTATCCATGTAGTCACTACTGCTGTCCAAATATGTGGCAGATGAAGCACTGCACTTTTTTCCCTTCCAGTCTAATAAAATTCAACCCAGAGTTCTTTGTTTTAATTTTTCCAAGCTATTAGGAGCCATGCAATGTTGGAAGTCACGGTATTTAGCTTTGCTCTGAAAACCGTACTTCAGTCCTGCCAAAGTGAAGCACCGATTGTGTTGTTATGTTTTTTTTTTGGGTTCTGGACCTGATGGGGATCAGGAATGCTGGAAGAAGGAGGCACACAAAGGTACAGGTAGAAAAGGAGTTGATTCTACTTCTGCAATTTGAGCATGCAAAGGACTAGCAGAGTGTGGTGAAGTGTTCTATTGTCAAAGCTAATTGAAAACTAAGGGAAATATTATAGACAACACAGGGCTTTTACAATTTAATTTCTTTTCTGTTTGTGTGTTTTCTCAATTGACTCAATAGGATTTTTATTATAAACATATTTCTGTCATAAGAATTAGCTTAAATTCTGTTTTGATAATTAAGGGGATGATAAGGGATGCTTTAGATTGAAGTTCTGTCTAAGGAAAGCTGGGGATGGTATAAATACTCAGCAAATATTTCCCAGTTCCTGTTGCATGCCAGGCTCTATAGTAGGGCTGTGGTGTGACACAAAATGATAGCCCAGATGTCAGGCTTTCATCCAACATTTAGAAACTTTGGAGGCTCAAGATTTTCAGTTTCTGTTATGATAGACCATAGACATCTTATAGAAATATTAGCTACAGTGTGAGAAAATGAGAGAAATCAAGAATACCCCGAGTTTTAGTTTGTGCAACTTGGATGATGTGGGATAAAGCGGTTTGTCAGGCAGTGGCAGCAAACACAATTGTGTGTTAGGAGTTTCTAACTTGGAGGTGCCTGGAAAATTGACATACTGGACTTCAGTACTGGTAGAGTGCAAAGGTCTTTGATGGTGATTGGACTTCATCAGGGTATGGAATGTAAGGTCAGAGGAGTGGAACAAGATCACTTATGACTAGGTGACAACAGAGAGGAGAAGCTCCAAGTGGACAGAGCAGTAGCTTTACAAATCAGCAACTCGAGAGGAAACAAAACAACCAGGTTCTGAGAAAGTATCTCAGTGAGAGCACCTTCTTGGGAACTGGGTTTCCATTCATCTGCAGTCCATTTTCACCAGATTGCTTTGATTTTTTGAAAATTTTTCATCCCAGATAACAACTGCTCTGGAATTCAAATATTCTCTCTCTCTCCCAGCATCAGCACCCCTGGGGAACAAGTCAAAATGTACTTTTCTGGACTGCATCCTAGACCTGAAAATCAATGAAAAAGGGAGGAGCCCAGCAGGTTTGTCTATAACAAACCAGTTAGGTACTTTCTGCGGAGTGCTGAACATTTAGAGGCTACTGTGTTCAGGGGTGGAACCATGAGCTGAATCAAACAGAGATAACAGATGGAAAATGCACTATCTTTCTGGGCCAAATATCTAAGGCTAAAGAAATACATTTTAATTTTATCCAGTGACCCACTTGTGAAGCATTGTCATGGGAACCCTCTCAAATCTTGTAAATTATAATGACAGTCAGCTACCTGTTGTACAATGAATACACTATTGATGACTGTATATTTTGTGTGGTATTATAATGGTGTCTTTAACTAGACAAAATGAAAATTAACATTTCAGTGGGAAGCCCAAATTCTCTACCAATTGTTGAAACATTTCTTTAATGCAAGATTCTGGCCAGACAATTTAAAATAAGGCCTGAGCCACACATTTAATGAATCAGGAATTTTATTCATAAAATACATCTCAAATTTATTTTAGCTGTATAAATAATGGAGCTTAATGTATATTTAGTCAGGCATTACAGTAGTAAGGGCTTAAGGAGATTAGAAATAAATGAATCCAATTAAAGAACATGTCCCTGAGATTTGATATGTCATTGGCAGGAGTGAACTGTTTGCACAGTGACTGTAGAGAAATCATTAATGATTAACTATCCAGAAGAGGGTTAATCAAGAATAAATGTTACAGGACATACTTTAAAATATTTAAGTTAAACAAACAATGACTTGTGCATCATAGCACATTACATCATGTCGTCATTTCTGCTGTCTTTTCCAGGAGAGTTCAAAGTCTGAGGCTTTATGTCTCTGTGATACACAAGTGCCAGGGAGGACTTTCTAACAGTGCCATGCATTTGGTTTTTGGAGTCTCCTCACACAAGGTTGTAAGGGTAGAATTTGGGGACCCTGTAGCCTTAAATATGGAGTCAAGATTTCCACTATGATGGGAAGATTATAGTTTTTTGATTACAAGTATTTGTTTTTTTTCTTTCCTGTTTTTAAAGCCACAAATAGTTGTGCTACCTTTATGTGCTCTGCCTGAGGATATTTTTAGGGATTAGAAATCAGTTTTTCTGAGGGTCAGAACTGGGTGAGAGAAGGTTCCAATTAGAATAGAGACTAAGCCAAATATGAGGGGTTAGGTGATAGGAATTGTCAATCCAAACAAAATAACTCTCACCTCAAAGGGAATAAAATATAGTTTACTCTGGAACTAAATTTGAGTGGTCATGACTCAGAAACATAGATTTTGGTTGCCCCAAATATCACATTCCAACATGGTAATTACATGAAGTCTTACAGTAGCAGAACAAAGAGACACTTTTTTTTTTTTACTTTTTATTTTTTATGTATGTTTATTACTTCAGATTACATATCCATTCTAGTGCCCTCTTTCCACCCCTCCCAGTTCCGCCCTCCCACCCTCTAACTCCTATCCCTGTCATTCCACTCCTCCAGAGTGTAGTGTCCCTAGATATCAGTCCCCCACCCCAGTTTAGCAGTCATATGAGGACCAAGAGCCTCCTCATACACTGGGGGCCTACAAGGCAGCACCACTAGGGCAAAGTGTTTCATTGACAGGTAACAAAGTCTATGTTCCTGTTCCCTTTGGTGCATTGGTTGTAGTATAGTTATCCTGTACTATATACCTAAAATCTGATTATAAGTGAATAGATGCCATGTGCATCCTTCTGAGTCTGGTTAGCTCACTCAGGATGAGCTTCTCTACTTCCATCCATTTGGCTGCAAATTGCATGGTTTTGTTGTTTCTGATGGCTGAGCTGTATTCCATTGTATAGATGTACCACAGTTTTTTAATCCATATTTCAGTTGAGGGATGTCTGGGTTGTTTCCAGTTTCTCGCTATTACAAATAAGCCTGCTATGAACATAGATAAGGAAATGTCCTTGTGATTTGGTTAGGAATCATTTGGATGTATACCCAGAAGTGGTATGGCTGGTCTTCAGGTAGAGTTATTCCAAGTTTTCTAAGATATCACCACACTGATTTCTATAGTGATTGTACAAGCTTGCACTCCCACCAGCAATGGAGGAATGTTCCCCTTTCTCCACAACCTTGCCAGCATGTGCTGTCATTTGAGGTTTTGATCTTAGCCATTCTGACAGGTGTGAGATGGAAACTCAGAGTCATTTGAGTTGCATTTCTCTGATGATTAAGAATGCTGAGCATTTCTTCAAGTGTCTCTCAGCCATTAGGGATTCTTCCTGTATGAATTCTCTGTTTAGCTCTCTTCCCATTTTTTGATTGGATTATTTGGTTTCCTGGTATTTAAATTCTTGAATTCTTTGTTAATTATGGATATTAGCCCTTTTTCAGATGTGGGGATGGTGAAGATCTTTTCCCAATCTGTAGGTTGCCATCTTGTTTGATTGACAGTGTCTTTTGCCTTACAGAAGCTTTTCAGTGTCATGAGGTTCCATTTATTGATTGTTGGTCTTAGATCCTTAGCTGTGGTGTTCTGTTCAGAAAGTTGTCACCTGTGCTGATGAGTTCGAGGCTTTTCCCCACTTTCTCTTCTATTAGATTTAGTGTGTCAGGCCTTATGTTGAGGTCCTTGATCCCTTGGACTTGAGTTTTGTGCAAGGTGATAAGTATGGGTCTAATTTCATTCTTTTACAAGTGGACATCCAGTTAGACCAGCACCATTTGTTGAAGATGCTGTCCTTTTTCCATTATATGGTTTTGGCTTCTTTGTCAAAAATTAAGTGACCATAGGTATGTAGGTTCATTTCTGGGTCTTCAATTTGATTCCATTGATCCACTGGTCTGTTTCTATACCAGTACCATGCTGTTTTTATTACTATTGCTCTGTAGTACAGCTTGAAACCTGGGATGGTGGTACTTCCAGATTTTTTTTATTGTACAGAATTGATTTAGCTATTCTGGTTTTTTTGTTATTTCATATGAAGTTGAGAATTGTTTGTTTTTCCAGGTCTATAAAGAATTGTGGTGGTATTTTAATAGGAATTGCATTGAATCTGTATATTGCTTTTGGAAGGATGGCCATTTTTATTATGCTGATCCTTCCTATCCATGAGCATGGGAGATCTTTCCATCTTCTTATGTCTTCTTCAATTTCTTTCTTCAAGGACTTGAAGTTCTTTTCATATAGGTCTTTCACTTGCTTGGTTAGAGTTACCCCCAGGTATTTTATATTGTTTGTGGCTATTGTGAAGGGTGTTATTTCCCTAATTTCTTTCTCAGCCCATTTATTTTTTTGTATAAAGAAGGGCTTCTGGCCGGGCAGTGGTGGCGCACGCCTTTAATCCCAGCACTTGGGAGGCAGAGGCAGGCGGATCTCTGTGAGTTCAAGGCCAGCCTGGTCTACAAAGCGAGTCCAGGACAGCCAGGGCTACACAGAGAAACCCTGTCTCGAAAAACCAAAAAAAAAAAAAGAAGGGCTTCTGATTTTTTTGAATTAATTTTGTATACAGCCACTTTTCAAATACGTCAGGGTATTGCAAACTGGGGAATCTCAGCTAAAGCCCTCACAACTACCTTTTAGCATTCATAGTGTTTTGGTTGGTGAAAACTAGGAGTCTGTTTGTACACTCCAAAGGGTTTGTTTAACAGTTACTAAAATGTAGGTCATATTCAGAGGTGGATAATAAATTGCTATATAAGGGTATTAAAGATGGGCCATTTGCCCCAAGATAATTTGACTTTGGATTTGCAGCATTCCAATTTCTCCATATCATGTTAGTTCCAATTTTAAGTAATCAGTCTTGCAGAAGGATCAGTGTTAAATATAGTTTCCCCAATAACTTCACTCACAGAATTCCCATTGGCCTAACTTGATTGTATTAATAACTGTGGTGGTTTGGATAGATTTTGCCCCATAGATTCATATGTTTGAATACTTGGCCCATGGGGAGTGGCACTATTAGGAGGTGTGGCCTTGTTGGAGGAAGTGTGTCACTGTGAGAGTGGGCTTTGAGGTCTTTTATACTCAAGTTCTGCCTAGTGTGGAATGAAGTGTCCTCCTGGCTGTCTTTGGATGAAGATGTAGAACTCTCAGCTACTCCAGCACCAAGTCTGCCTGCACACTGCCATGTTTCTCACCATGATAAAACCTTTGGAACTCTAAACTGGCCCCAATTAAATGTTTTTCTTTATAAGAATATCCCTTTGTCATGGTGTCTCTTCACAACAATAAAACCCAAACTAAGACAATAACCTTTCCCTTTTTGGCACCAAATTCACTATCCTCCTGCCTCAGCCTGCCAAGTGCTGGAACTCTTGGCATATCACTATGCCTGGGCATCTATTCTTTATATTTGATTTCTTTCTAGAAGTGAATTAAACTGGAAATCAGGGCTAAGAGTAAAGCTCAGTTGTTAGTTTACTTGCCTAGCATTCACTAAGTGTTGGGTTTGATTCCTAATACCACATAAGCCAGACATGGTAGTACATGCCTGTCATCCTTGCACTGTGGAGGCAGAGGCAGGAGGATCAGAAGTTCAAGATCATCCTTAGCTACATAGTGAATTGAAGACAAACTGTGTTACCTGACACTCTGTATCTAAAAATAAAACAAGAAAGAAAATATTAAAACAAATAAATTAGCAGTTAATGCTAATCAGATTTTAATTTATTCCATTTTTTTTAAAAACCAGCAGGCTATTTTGCTTAATTTGGTTTGATCTGTCTTATAAAAATCTATACAGGACAGCCATAGATACACAGAGAAACCCTGTCTTGATAAACAAAACAAAATGAAAAAAATTAAAAATTTCCTACAGTAAGAAATGTGGTGCCCAAATTAGTTCCCTGTATTTCAACATTGAAATACTGTACACAAAACCCTCAGAGACAGATAATTTTGTAAGGAAAGAAGAATGAAAAATAAATCAGAACAGAAGTAAA
>CAJQZJ010009486.1:651763-743906 GCA_907164525.1 Lophiomys imhausi | reverse complement strand
AAAATCTTGGAAATAAAACAAGCAAGGAAGCTACTCAATGTATGGTAAGAGTAATTGAAACTAGCCTCAATTAGTGTTTTATAACATATTTGTTCTGATTATAAAAGTCAAACATGCTCATTATAGAAAAAAATATGCTAGTACAGACAACTATAAAGTGATAAAAGACATTTTACCATGTTTTCTAGGTATTTTCACTTAACATTTTATTTCGTTGCCCCTTGTTATGTGTATATAGTACTTGTTAACTTAAAAAATCTAATTTATTCTATTTCTAACATCATTGGAGTCAAATAACTTAATAGCTATATAAAATTATATCGTGGTTTTGCTATATTTTAGCAATTCCCTTACATTTGATTATTTCATACTTCTAGCTAAAAATAAGAATTATGTCAAGAACATCTTGTATAGATATTTGATACTTGTTTTTAATTATTTTCAAAAAATTATTTTCTATTTTCTTTTCTTTAAGTTATTTACTTATTTTTATTTTATGTACATTGATATTTTGCCTTCATGTATGTCTATTTGTATGTGTGAGCATGTTGGATCCTGGAGTTACAGACAGTTGTGAGCTGCCATGTGGGTGCTAGGAATTGAACCCAAGTCCTCTTGAAGAACAGTCAGCACTCTTAACTACTGAGCCATCTTTCCATCCCTATTTTTTATTTTCTAAGAACACATTTATATCACTGGAGATGGAATTGGTGGACTTAAAGTAAGAACATTCTCACGACTTTTGACAGATTACTCTTATCAGTAGTAATATGATGTTTACTTATTCTAGTGTATGTCATTAGAAATATCTCTGCCAAACTAAAGGCACAATTGTCATCTGTTGCTTGTTTTAATGCATATAGATTATTAATCATGGGACAAAATCTTCTGAAATATTTCTAAGCAATTTGTACATCCTTTTCTTACTTTTCTATTGGGAAATGTTGCATTCATTATCAGATTATAAAGTTTATTTCTCTGGTGACTTAAAATTTTGCTTTTTCTATCTTCTTCTGAATAATTAGAGTAATTATAAAAGAATAGTTTAGGGGCTGGAGAGATGGCTCAGTGGTTAAGAGCACTGAAAAAGGAGTTTAGGACGAAATGACTTTCGTATTCTAGTTTTCCAAAATATTATATATACTTGAATTACAATTTGATAACATAAGTTAATTTACTACAACAATAAAATAGGATTTGACTCTTTGACTTAGAGTCTCACAGGAATTCAGAGTCATCATTATTAATTATAATCTGGGAATTTAAAAAGTCTCACATAAACTCCTTTGCTTAGTAGATATCTTGTGCTTATGTAGAAAGAGTAGATAGGATTTTTCAATTTTTGGTCACTTGGATTTGAGATGGGTGAAAGTTGATTACAATAAGAATTGCTTTCTTAATCACTAGTGAGTTTGATATGATATGTTAGTTAGAAAATAAAAATTGTTAAAGGAGAAATTTAGGAGTTTATGAGACTGATGTGTACCTACTGTGCTAAGGAGGTGTGTGAATTTAAGAGTTTATTGTCAAGATATGATATTTATCACACAGTGACACAGACTGATGGAAGTGCCAAGAGTAATAGAGACAGTTATTGGTCTGTGAACTAAGAAGGAAAAGGAGAAATCACTATGGCCTGTAGGGATAAGAAAACAATCCAGTGTGATTCAGGACCCTTTCAACATGTTTGGTGGATTAATTCAAATTTCCATATGTCTGTTATGGAGATGATCACTTCTCCATGTGTTACAGCTTTTGCAATACTTTTTGGTTGGTATTGTTTGCTTACTGGTTGCATTCATAGCTATCTTCCCCCCCAATTTATTATTTATTACACTTACATCTCAATCACAGTCCCTCCCACCTCCTCTCCCAGTCCCACCCTCCCACCTGCTTCCTCCTCACCCTCTTCTTTTCTTTGGATGAGGGTTCCCCCACATATTAGCCCCCTCAATTCATCAATCACATGAGGGCTAAGAGCTTCCTCTTTCACTGAGGCCCATTTACACAATGGAAAACTACTCAGATATCAGAAACAAGGAACTCATGCAATTTGCAACCAAATGATTGGAACTAGAATAGCTCATCCTGAGTGAGCTAATGGAGACCCAGAAAGATACACTTGTAACTGGATATTAGCCATAGGTATCTTTCTTGAAATCAAACTGCAACAGTAAACTGTTCCAAAGCATTGTCTTCTTCATGTGGTACTATCTACTCCATAGAGTGTTAAATGAAACTTTCAGAAGTGGTATGGCTAGGTCTCAAGCCAGAGCTATTCCAAGTTTTCTAAGATATCGCCAGACTGACCTCCATAGTGGCTGCACAAATCTGCACTTCCACCAGCAATTGAGGATAGTTCCCCTTTCTCCACACCCTCACCAGCATGTGCTGTCATATGAACTTTTGATCTTAGCCATTCTGACAGGTGTGAGATGGAATCTCAGAGTCGTCTTGAGTTGCATTTCTCTGATGATTAAGGATGCTGAGCATTTCTTCAAGTGTCATTCAGCCTTTAGGAATTCCTCCTTTGTGAATTTTCTGTTTAGCTCTGTCCCCCATTTTTTTGATTGGATTATTTGATTTCTTGGCATTTAGTTTCTTGAGTTCTTTGTAGATTTTAGATAATAGCCCTCTATCAGATGTGGGGTTGGTGAAGATTTTCTCCCAGTCTGTTGGTTGCCGTTTTGTTCGAATGACAGTGTCTTTTGCCTTACAGAAGCTTTTCAGTTTCATGAGGTCCCATTTATTGATTGTTGATCTCAGGACCTGAGCCGCTGGTGTTCTGTTCAGGAAGTTGTCACCTGTGCCAATGAGTTCGAGGGTTTCTCCTACTTTTTCTTCTAGTAGATTTAGTGTGGCTGGCCTTATGTTAAGGTCTTTGATCCACTTGGATTTAAGTTTTGTACAAGGTGATAGGTATGGGTCTAATTTCATTCTTTTGCAAGTGGACATCCAGTTGGACCAGCACCATTTGTTGAAGATGTCCTTCTTCCATTGTGCGGTTTTGGATTCTTTGTTAAAGATTAGTTGGCCATAGGTGTGTGGGTCCATGTTTGGGTCTTCAATTCGATTCCATTGATCCACTGGTCTGTTTCTATACCAGTACCATGCTGTTTTTACAACTATTGCTCTGTAGTACAGCTTGAAATCTGGGATGTTGATACCTCCAGATGTTTTTTTTTTGTGCAGGATTGATTTAGCTATTTTGGGTTTTTTGTTGTTCTGTATGAAATTTGATGTTAAAGTGGTGGAGGAAGATGGTTTTATGAAAGGCACTGTTTATAAAACCAAAAAATTTGGTAGGGAATGAGAATGGAACAAACATGAATCTACTTATTTGTATGAGACTATTTCAATTCTAAAGGTGCTTTAGCCTAATTTTCAAGCAGATTGCCTTCGTATTTGAGCTTCTCAGTATGGAACCCTTGTTATCATCTTTTTCTGCTGGACTCCATAGGAGCCTAAATATGAAATATAAAGCAGGTCTCTCTGCTGCCAGGACTTACTGGTGGCTTGGCAACAACTCTGCTAGAATACAAAGAAGGTCATGCACTATGTGTAAGAGTGACTCTAGAAGCCAATTAAAAAGTTTAGTATAGGCACAGTCATTCCACTTAATCTGATTATAGTTTAATACAAACGCCTCTTATTTCAATCAGTGACTTTGGAGCCAAATCAGTTGTGTGTCTCTGCTTTCACGTTTTGCCTGGGTAATTTGATTAATTTCAGCTGTTTAAAAAATAGCTCAGTTAGAAAATCTGCCAAGGTCTTTTAAGAATTTTTATGAAGCATAATGCCCTCAAAAAAGTTCCAGGTCACTCGTCCTCCTTGGTGCCTGATTCTGCTCTCTGCTGAGGTTTCCGCTGTCCAGCCATCCCCGGGACAAGTGACCCAGTTGATTCTGCCTGGCAGACTTCCTCAATAGCTGTCTCCATCGGGGGCCTGCAACCACGGCAATCCAATGTCGCTGGGACCGTTCAGCTCTACACAATGCCCCAGCCGGAACCTCAGTGAAGCCTGCAAGATCAGCTTCTGCCTACAAACCCCTTAGGTCAGCTAAACAGCTGAGAACAGAAGGACTGAACATAAAAGGAGTGTACTAACATTTTTAACCATTTTTTCCATTTGGGTTCGGGCCCCAAACAGGTCTACTACAACCCAAATCAGCAGGAAGTCACTTTAAGAGAGCGACGTCCCATGCCCAGAGGGTGGGGAAGGTGTTTCTCTGCCCTTCTTTTTGGTTATTTAAAGGATAACTGAAAACTCCGATATTTAGGGGAAGAGATTACAAGCTGATAAATGGTCCTGTTTAATGGGTTTTGGAGGTTAGCCCCAGGGACTTCCTACTTTTCCTTTTCTGTATCCTTCTTCCTCTCCTATGTAGGAGTGCATAGGCTTGAGAAAAATGAGATATAGACATAGCACAGGAAGGTCCAAGAAGAAGGGGCAGATTATTGAATATGCCCTTATACCTTTGTATATTGATACAAAATTAGTAGTTTATTTGGCTAAAGTGGTATTGACCATTGTTTGTTGTGCAAAAATAAGATTGTATTGGATTACATCGGTATTGATCTTTGTATATTGATACAAAATTAAGATTATAGTTGGCCTCAATGGTATAGACCCTTGTATATGGATGTAATATTAAGATTGTATTGGGCTACATAGGAATTGATCTTTGTATATTGATACATAATTGAGAGTATATTTAACCACAATTGAATAGATCTTTATATATTGATACAAAATTAAAGGTAACGCTTCCTAGTGGTATCATACCTAGAGATACTTAAAAATAAAATGTGAAGCTCTGGACTCTTGATACCAACCGTCTAAAACGGTCTAGGATAGTTAAGTAAAACAAACTCCTAGTCATGCAAAGATGTCACTTTGTTAGCTACTATGACAGTCTATCACAGATATTCTCTAAACTACCCAGTAATCAAGTTGCTAAGAGACAAGCAACATTTGCTTATCTAAATACAAGAGATGGATACGGCATCTTCAAAAACCCCAAGAGATCTGCAGAATATGGCATTCAAAGATGTTGTCTTAAATTAAGATTTTCTTTTTTTTTGATATCGAGACATATCAGCTCCTGACAGCACCCCCTATTCTACTCCAAGTAGAAGATGAGCATCGAAGAATCTCCAGTGTGAGATGGTTGAATTAGTGGCAAGCCTGTCTCTTGGCATGAAAAAACCCCTTGCTCCAACTGCAGACAGACTGCTGTCCAAAAAGGACAAAACTTGGTAGCAGGGAAGTCGACAGCCTAACTCTGCCAAGACAGGGTAGGTAAGTCCTTCATAATCTCTGCTCTACAACAAATGTCTGTCAGAGAAACAGGACCCAAAGTCTGAAGACTGATGCAGGAATGTATGGAGAGAAAATGGGAACTTTCCAGGCAGTCACTGGTATGTCATATCTTATTTTTGGAAGCTGCAGGCCCTGCACTTCCTATATAAGCAGATATATTTATCCCTCTCAGATCTCTGAGGTGGTTGAAGAATAGACAGCTAGAGTCTCATAGTTGTTTTGAGTTGTTTAGGAATCAAGAGGGTGTTATAGATCTAAGAAGATACTCTTAAAAGTGTGTTGCAAGTTAGTATGAATGTTGAGTCAGATATAGACCTTTAAACTCATGGAGATGGTTAGATAGTAGAATGTTAAAGTCAGGGCCAAATATGTATAAACTGGACATTGGGAAGGTATACTGGGCCATTTAACTCTCATAAATGTGGCATACTTATATCTGTTGTTTTGTATAGTATTTACTGTTATAAGAGAAAGAACCATCTGTTGGACTGAAAGGGGAAACTTCTGGGGGGAAGAGGGTGGAAGGGCGGGATAGGAAGGGGGAATAGGGAGGGGTTTGTGACTGAGATGTAACTTGAAGAAAAAAAAATAAAGTGTTAAAAAAAAAAGTTCCAGGATGACCTGCATATCCAAAATTGGGTATCAGAAGCAAAAGTCCAGTTTTCCAAAAAGAAAAGTGACTATGGTGTGGTCTTGGGGAGAAACATTTTTTTGGAAAGAATCTAGAAACTTAGCAATGATGCTATCTGCCTCTTTGTATGCAGATTGCAAAGTCATGAATCTTAAGGAAGGTGTCCTGGCTGAAATGATAGAAATGATGCTAATGTATTTATCTGAGGTGGACAGTTCCTTTCATTAGCTTTACAAATGTTTCACAGTGAGCTTTTCACATTACAAGTTGGTATTGACTTCATGAATGGTTGTGGTCCATTGTTAGGGGAAGGCTGAGGAAGGCCAGTGAAGTGAATATGGTCCTATTTTTTTCTATTGAAATTTGTCATTCCAAATATGTACATGGTTTCTATAAAGTTTGCAGTAGGTGGGTTGGCTAATTCTGAAAACTTAATGATTTTCTACTATCCATAATGGAATAAGAGGATTACTTTGGTCTGCAAATATGGGTGAGATTGATAGTTACAAGTCCAAATGATTGCATGTTACTCATCTTTCATTGTTTTCACAGTGATGTACTCAAGGATGTCTATAGCTGTTGCACAAACCATTAAAAGTAGAGAAAACAAATGTACATTATTCTCAATAGCCTTTTGAAGAATATATCATGTACCATATACCAATAGTTGTTCTTTCAACATTCCATTTGCATCTGGAGGTCAGTATGAACTACCTTAAAAAGATAAATTGTGGAGCCCTAATTATGTAACACTTCCCAGGAAATCGTAAAGAACAGAAAAATTTCTTTTTTTGTTGTTGTTAAAATCACCATATTCATGTTCCTCACCAAACTCTTTGGAATCCAATGTGTGAAGCAAGTATTTTTATTTATTTTTCTGTCTTACAACAGGAGGGAAGTGTTAAATAAATGTCTTTGCTAAGCATATATGTAATCTTGAGTACATGTGTGGTACCAGAATTGCTTCACTAGAAGACAGGGAAACAGAGCCAGACTTCTCTTGGTGTCTGAGTTTGCAGGAGGCAAATGGGACTTGTAATCCCCACAAGCATCTAGCCCTTTAAGCAGTACAAATGAAATATTCAATTTAATAGAAATATAAAAGTAAAACAAGTTCTTTGTTCTTCCCAAATCTGCCATTCAGAGCTACTCTTGGCAGCACATCAACTGCACTTGGAATGTCTTTAAGTGGGTATTTTTTATTATGCTTTTCATCCTAACATGTCTATGGAGCTGTTGGAGTTTTGAATAGAGAAGCAGAAGACTGAGCTACACCACATGATTGTGTTGCTGTAACACTTCTATGTGCTTACACGGCATTAGGAAGCTTACCTTAGTATTTTGACCACATGCCATAGAACTTCAAGACTGAAATATAACAGACCAAATTAAAATGTATTTGGAATGAAAAGGAAAGAAAGGCAATATAAGGTGTGTTCTTAATTTTTTTCATACAATATATTTTGATTATGTTTTCTTCTCTTGGATCCTCCCCACCTCCCTACACACCCACCTTTATGTTTTCTCTCTTTAAAGCAGTGTTTATAATGAAATGCATCTAAAGTGAGGTAGAGCGGTGTAGTGAGAAGTTAAGAGATAATCCTGTTGACTGATTATTGTCTTTTCCAGGCACTGTGCTGCAGCATTTACACACGATTTCCTATAAGCCTCACTATGTCTTTATGGATCACAGACAAAAAGAGAAGCCTAGGTAGTAGGTTGTTAGTAAAAGACAGAGGTTAATTCATCATTGATCTGCTTAATGCTGCTTACTACTCTTCTGCTAGAGTAATTATTATTATTATTATTATTATTTTAAAAATTTAAAAGAATATGAGTGCGATTGTTTGCTTTGTGTACATCTCTATACCATATGCATGCCTGCTTTCTACAGAGGCCAGAAGAGGGCATCAGATCCTCTGCAACTGGAGACAGTTGTGAGCTGCCATATCAGTGCTGGGAACCAAATCTGAGTCCTCTGGATTTAAACTGCTCAGCCATCCCTTGAGCCCCTAGGGTGACTTTTTTTATTTTTATTTTTGGAGAATCAGAACATTTTCATTAAATCTTCAAGACTATTTACATAATTATTATATTGGACAAGTATTTCACAATTTTAAACTATATGTTGGATTTAAAATGTTACTTAGATTTATTTAATTTGTAGCATTTCTGTTATTGAAAGCTATGAAAGTCAGGTATGGTGCCGTATGACTTAGGTGGATCTATATGAGTTTGAAACCAGTCTCACCTACCGAGTAAATTCCAGGACAACAAGTAAACAAACAATCTATGCAAACATTTTAGAAAGACTTTAAAATATTTTTAATTTTTCCATAAATATATAATTATACACATTTATGGGATACATCCTGATATTTCAACACATGTATGTAATGTGCAATGAAGTAGTAATTAAATTTTGTATATATTTGAAGATTTTGATCTCTTCTAGTTTTTTATAAATATATAATAGGCTATGAACAATAGTTACCCTTCTGTGCTACAAAACACTAGAAATTATTTAATACCAAATTTTCAACTTCTCTTTCCCCTCTTCTCTCTCCCCTTCCTAGACTCAAGTAATGGTTGTTCTGCTCTGTTCTACTCTGAGAACTTACATCTGTAGAATAGAACATGTGGTATTTGTCTTTGTCTGTCTGGATTTCTTTTGTAAAGATAGTCTTTTGTATGGCTTAGGCTGGCCTCAAACTTGACATGTACCCAAGGATAATGTTAAAATTCTGCTTCTCCTGCCTCTCCCTTCCAAGTGAGGAATTACAGGCTGTGTCACTGTGGTTAGTTTATGTGGTAACAAGGATCCTGTAACTAGGGTAAGAGGAACTGGTGCCTAATAGGCAAGCTCTCCACCCACTAAGGTACATCCCTGCCCCTACCATCACTTAACATAATGCCTTTCAGTTCCATCCGTGTCGATTCAAATAGCAAGATTTCATTCTTTATTATGGAAAATGATATGTACATGTGTGTGTGTATGTGTGTGTGTGTGTGTTATTTTCTTTAGCCACTTATCTGTGTATGAACTCTTCAGTAGTGGTTATTGTGACTAGTGATACAGTAAGCATAGGAATTCAGGCACCTATTTTGATATGCTGCTTTCATTTCTTTTAGACTTTTATTCAGAAATGTGATAGCTGTATTATGATCCAGCTCTATTTTTAGGTTTCTTAGGCTCCATTACAATGTTCACTAATTTGCGTTCTCATCAGCAGTATGGTGTGCAAGGGTTCACATTCCTGTGCACTTCCAGTAGCATTTTCTATTTTTTGTTTTGTTTTTTAATAATTCTTACTGGAGTGAGAGGATGTCTTTTTGTGATCTTAATGATAGATAATGATGAGTCCTTTCCCTTGTTGACCATTTCTAGTTCTTTTTTTTGAGAATTGTCTGTTCAGACCACTTGTCCATTTTTAAATAGTTATATTTGGGAGTTCTGGGATAAGATTCCTCATATATTCTAGTAGTAATCATCTGTCAGTTGAATGATTTGCAAATACTTACTTTCATTTGGTAGGTTCATTTTCACCCTGTAGGTAGTTTTATTTGCTGATGGAAGCTTTTTAGATTGATATGGTCCCACTATTCAAATTTTTCTTTAGTTGACTATGCTTTTGAGGTCTTATAAAAACAAAACAAAACACCACTATCACTATTTCTTAAGGTGTTTCTTTTATATTTTCTTCTAGTTATCTCATAGTTTCAGGCCTTTCATTTAAGTTTTTGATCTATCTTGAGTTGATTTTTTTATATAGTGAGAGTAGAATTTTCAGTCTCCCACACATAGATACCCAGTTTTGCCTTTACTGTTGAAGTGTTGTACTTTTTCCTATGTACGATTATATGCTTGGCATAAACATATGCTTTTATACCAGCAGCATGCTTTTTTGCTAGCATAGATATGTAGTATGTATATATATTTTTTGCAAGTATAAAGAGCTTTATTTTTAATTACATTTTTATTATTTAAAATTTCATACAATGTATTTTGATTATATTCTTTTTCTTCTACCAAGTTCTCCCAGAGCCATACCCACCTCCTTCCCTACCCAACTTCATGATCTTTTTTTTTTCTAAACTCCTCAAAACCCAAAAACCTAGAAAACAAAAATGACAAGGTCACCAAACCTCTACCACCACCACCACAACAAAAACACACATGCACAAAAGAAGTTCATTTTGTATTGGTTAGCTGTTCCTGAGCAGGAGGCTTGAATTAGGGTGTGGCTGATAAATGTAGTGTCATTTCATTGGAGAAAACAGATTTTCCCTCTTCCAGCAAGTTTCAATTGCCAGGTGCTTCTTGGTTAGGGTGGTGTAGTATATTAGAGATATTGTAGTACTTTAGCCTTGTTCTTTGTGGCCAACACTATTTTCTCTATCAGGCTAGTGTATTTATGTATGTTTTAGAAATTTTTTTTGTATTTGTGTAAAGAATAGCCTATATATTTTTTTTTCGGCTAGGTGGTAGGTACTTAACCCAGTGCTTCTCCCATGCAAAGCAAGTAAGTGATCCAGCTTTGCTTTATACTTCCAGCCTACCAACGGTATTTTTGGTGGTATTGCACAAATATCTAAATTATTTCAGATAGTGTGGATAGTATAACAATATTAATAACTTCAGTCTCTGAACATCAAAAATTCTTTTTAGTTTGGGTGTCTTCTTCAATTTGTTTGTTTAATGCTTTGTAATGTTTATTGTAAAGGACATTCACTTCCTTGGTTAAGTTTATTCTTAATTATTTGACTTAATAATAGGATTACTTTATTTGATTTCCTTTTTGTTGTTGTTGTTTTTGGAGACAGGGTTTCTCTGTGTAACAGGGCCCTGGCTGTCCTGAAACTAGCTCTGTAGACCAGGCTGGTCTTAAACTCACAGAGATCCTCCTACCTCTGCCTCTTGAGTGCTGAGATTAAAGTCATGTACCACCACCACCTAGCTATTTTATTTCTTCTTCAGCAAGTTAGCTATTTGTGTGTAAAATTAACTCTTTTTGTTTTGAGATAGTGTTTTACCCTTTAGCCTAGGATAGTCTTGAATTCATAGGAGTCCTCCTGCTTTATCTTCCTAAATTCTGGGATTACAAGCAGAAGTTACAATGCCTAGTCTGATATTTATGTTGATTGTTTTATTTGCTTTTTTTTGTTTGTTTTTGCTTTTTGTTTTTTTTTGACAAAATCTGATGGAAGCAACTTAAGGGAGGAAAATGAGTTTCGTTTTAAGTTAACAGGCAAACAATCTGCTATGGTAGGGTAGTCATAGTGGCTGGAGTGTCTCTGTCCCTAGGGGTAGGAGTATGAAGTGGTAGTTTCTTGCATACTGGTAGATCAGGAGACAGAAAACTCAGGCCAGAATCAGAAAGCTAGGTATAATTTTCAAAGTCCATTTCCAGGGATCTTGTTTTCCTAGTTAGGCTCCAGTCCAAGAGGCTCAACAATATCCAAAATAGTATCATAATTGGGGGACCAGATGCTCACACATGTGAGCCTATGCTGTAAATTTCACATTTAAACTATTACTTTGATTATGAATCATATAACTGACTCTACTTACCAATTCTATAAGTCTTTCCACGGAGTCTTCATGCTTCATGTGTTCTGTAAGCTGGGATAATTTGATTTACCTCCCTCCCTACACATATGCCCTTGCTTTCCTTCCCTTGTTTTATTTCTCTGGTTGAAATTTCTGGTACTATATTAAATAAGAGTAATGAAAGTGGGTATCTCTGGTATTTTTTCCCTGTCAGTTTGACACAAGTTAGGGTCATTTGAGAAGAGGGAACCAAAACGGAGAAAATGTCTCCATAAGACTGACCTGTAAACAAACATTTTCTTTTTATTTTATTTTATTTTTTGATGTTTATTTATTTCTTCAGGTTTCATCTCCATCACAGTACCCTCTTTCCACCCCTCCCAGTCCCACCTTCCCACCTTTTACCCCCTATCCCTTCCATCCCACTCCTCCAGAGTGGAGTGTCCCTACATATCAGTCCCCCACCCAAGTTCAGCAGTCATATGAGGGCCAAGAACCTCCTCATACACTGGGGGCCTACAAGGCAGGACCAATAGGGCAAAGTATCTCATTGACAGGAAACAAAGTCTATGATCCTGTTCCCTTTGGTACATTGGTTGTAATATAGTTATCCTGTACTATATGGCTAAAATCGACTATAAATGAATAGATACCATGTGCATCCTTCTGGGTCTGGGTTAGCTCACTCAGGATGACCTTCTCTAGTTCCATCCATTTGGCTGCAAATTGCATGATTTCCTTTTTTCTGATAGCTGAGTAGTATTCCATTGTGTAGATGTACCACAGTTTTTTAATCCATTCTTCGGTTGAGGGACATCTGGGTTGTTTCCAGTTTCTAGCAATTACAAATAAGGCTGCTATGAACATAGATGAGGAAACATCCTTGTGGTTTGGTGAGGAATCATTTGGATGTATACCCAGAACTGGTATGGCTGGGTCTTCAGGTAGAGCTATTCTAACTTTTCTAAGATATCGCCAGACTGATTTCCATAGTGGCTGAGAGATACTCAGCATCCTTCATCATCAGAGAAATGAAACTCAAGACGACTCTGAGATTCCATCTCACAACTGTCAGAATGGCTAAGACCAAAAACTCAAATGACAGCACATGCTGGCGAGGTTGTTGAGAAAGGTGGACACTCCTCCATTGCTGGTGGGAGTGCAAGCTTGTACAACCACTATGGAAATCAGTCTGGCAAACAAACATTTTCTTAATTAATGATTGTTGTGGGAGGGCTCAGCCCATTGTGGGAATGCCATCCCTGGACAGGTCATCCAGAGTTGTATAAGAAAGCAGGCTGAGTCAAATTATCCCTATTTGCAGACGATATGATAGTATGCATAAGCAACCCCAAAAATACCACCAGAGAACTCTTACAGCTTAAAAACACCTTCAGCAAGGTGTCTGGATACAACATTAATTAAAAAAAATCAGAAGCCCTTCTTTATACAAAAGATAAATGGGCTGAGAAAGAAATTATGGAAATAACTCCCTTCACAATAGCCACAAACAATATAAAATACCTGGGGGTAACTCTAGCAAAGCAAGTGAAAGACTTGTACGACAAGAACTTCAAGTCCTTGAAGAAATAAATTGAAGAGGACATCAGAATATGGAAAGATCCCCCATGCTCATGAATAGGTAGGATCAACATAATAAAAATGGCCATCCTGCCAAAAGCAATATACAGATTCAATGCAATTCCTATTAAAATGACCTCACAATTCTTTATAGACCTGGAAAAAGCAATTCTCAACTTCATATGGAATAACAAAAAACTCAGAATAGCTAAATCAATCCTGTACAATAAAAAAAAAAAAATCTGGAGGTATCACCATCCCAGATTTCAAGCTGTACTATAGAACAATAGTAGTAAAACAGCATGGTACTGGTACAGAAACAGACCAGTGGACTAATAGAATCAAATTGAAGACCCAGAAATGAACCCACACACCTATGGTCACTTAATTTTTGACTAGAAGCCTAAACCATACAATGGAAAAAGGACAGCATCTTCAACAAATGGTGCTGGTCCAACTGGATGTCAACATGTAAAAGAATGAAATTAGGCCCATACTTATCACCTTGCACAAAACTGAAGTCCAAGTGGATCAAAGACCTTAACATAAGGCCTCTTTTAATACACTCCATGTATTAGAAGAGACAGTGGGGAAACCAACAGCTCAGGATCTTATTTGTAATAGGTAGAAACTGGAAACAACCCAGATGTCCCTCAACCGAGGAATGGATAAAAAAAAAAAACAAAAAAAAAACTGTGGTACATCTACACAGTGGAATACTACTCAGGCATCAGAAACAAGGAAATTTTGAATGCCATATTTTGCAGATCTCTTGAGGTTTTTGAAGAGGCTCTATCTATCTCTTATATTAGGATAAGCAGATGTTGCTTGTCTCTTAGCTTTATTTCTGATTAGCTTAGAGAATAACTATAATAGGCTGTCATAGTACCTAACAAAATGACCAGCTTGCATAACTATTAGTTTGCATTTCTAAATTATCCTAAACAGTTTATGACAATTAGTAGTAAAAGGCTGAAACATCACATTTCATTTTTTTTCTTTACCTCCTAACCCTTCCATCCCATTTCTCTGGGGTGGGGTGTCCTTATATAACAGTCCCTCATCTCAGTTGGGAGGTCATATGAGGGCCAAGAGCCTCCTCATTCATTGGGGGTCTACCAGTGAAAAGTGTCTCGTTGCCCGGGAGAGAGAACTAAAAAACAAACAAACAAATAAGCAGACAAACAGATAAAAAAGAATAAAAAATAGAAAAAAAAGTCTATGTCCAAGTTCCCTTTGGTGTGTTAGTTGTAGTACCGATACCTTCTACTATATAGCTAAAATCCTACTATAAGTGAATAGATGCCATATGCATCCTTCTGAGTTTGGGTTAGCTCACTCAGGATGAGCTTTTCTAGTTCCATCCATTTCGTAACTTTAGATTTTTTTTTATATCGAGACATATCAACTCCTGACAGCACCCCCATTCTACCCCAAGTAGAAGATGAGCATCGAAGAATCTCCAGTGGGAGATGATTGAATTAGTTGCAAGCCTATCTCTTGGTAGGAAAAGCCCCTTGCTCCAATTGTAGACAGAATGCTGTCCAAAAAGGACAAAACCTGGAAGCAGGTAAATTGATAGCCTAGCTCTGCCAAGACAGGGTAGGCAAGTCCTTCATAACCCCTGCTCTACAATCTATGTCTGTGAGAGAAGCAGGGCCAAATGACTTAAGATCGATGCTGTCATGTATGGAGAGAAAATGGGAACTGTCCAGGCAGCCACTGGTACGTCATTTCTTAGTTTTGGAAGCTGCAGGCCCTGTACTTCCTATAAAATCAGATATATTTATCCCTCTCAGGTCTCTGAGGTGGTTGAAGAACAGATAGCTAGAGTCTCACAATTAAATTTTGAGTTGTTTAGGAGTCAAAAGAGTGTTATAGATCTAAGAAGATGCTTTTAAAATTGTGTTGCAAGTTAGTATGAATGTTGAGTTAGATATAGAACTTTAAACTCATGGAGATGGTTAGATAGTAGAATGTTAAAGTCAGGTGCCAAATACATATGGACTGGAGATCGGGAATGTACACTAAGCCATATAACCCTCATAACTGTGGCCTAATTACCTCTGTTGTTTTGTATTGTATTTATTATTATAAGAGAAAGAGCCATTAAAAAAGAAATCAACAAATCAAAATGGAAATAAAATATATGCACGAATCAAAAAAAAAAAAAAAAGAAACAAGGAAATCATGCAGTTTGCAGCTAAATGGATGGAACTAGAGTAGCTCATCCTGAGTAAGCTAACACAGACTTAGAAGGATGCACATCATTTATTCACTTATAATCAGATTTTAGCCATATAGTACAGGATAACTATACAACAACCAAAGCACCAAAGGGAACATGAACATAGACTTTGTTTCCTGTCAATGAGACACTTTGCCCTAGTGGTGCTGCCTTGTAGGCCCCCAGTGTATGAGAAGGCTCTTGGCCCTCATATGACTGCTGAACTGGGGTGGGGGACTGATATGTAGGGACACTCCACTCTGGAGGAGTGGGATGGAATGGATAAGGGGTAGAAGGAGGGAGGGTGGGTCTGGGAGGTATGGAAAGAAGACATTGTGATGGAAATGTAACTTGAAGTAATAAATCAATATTAAAAAAAAAAGAAAGCAGGCTGAAGAAGCCTGAAGGACCAAGTCAGTAAGCAATGTTACTTACTCCATGGCTTCTGTATCAGTTTTTGCCTTGAGTTCCTGGCCTGAATTCTTTTAATAATGGACTGTGATGTAGAATTGTTAACTGAAATAGCCACTTACTCCACAAGTTGCTTTTCGTGTTTTGTTACAACAATAGAGACCCTAAGTCAACATCCTTTTTCTTTCTTTCTTCCTTCCTTCCTTCCTTCCTTCCTTCCTTCCTTCCTTCCTTCTTTCTATCTTTTTTCTTTTTCTTTTTCTTTTTCTTTTTTTAGACCTTAGGGAAACGCCTTTACCATCCTTCCAGAAGTATGGTTTGACTGTGAATTTGTTATATTATTATGTTGAGGAATGCTCCTTCTATACTTAATTAGTTGAAAGTTTATATAATGAAATGGTGTTAAATTCTTCAGATTCCTTTTCTGGTTATTCAGGTGATCATATGGCTTTCGTCTTTTATTCTTTTGGTGGGATACATTACATTTATTGATTTGCAAATGATAAATTATCTCTGCATTCCTAGAACAGATCATAGTGTTCAATATTTTTTTTTTTTTACTTTTTGTGCTTTTTGAGATAAGATCTCTTTGTTATGTAGTCCTGGCTGTTCTTGAACTCACTATGCAGATCAGACAGGCCTTGAATTCACAGAGATCCACCTGCCTCTGCCTCTTGAGTGCTGGGATTAAAGATGTATGCCACCACACCTGGGTTAATCTTTTTTCTTATTATATTTATTATCATTGTGTGGGAGCACATGTGCCAAAGTGCATGTATGGAGGCCAGAGGACAACTTTTTGGGGTTTGTTCCCCACTTCCATCTTTATTGGGAACTAGAGTTGAACTTAGGTCATTGGGCTTGTGTGACTGTAATCTTCACCTGCCACACCATCTTGCTTGCCCCCATATCCCATGTTTGACTTTTCTTTTGTACTGTTGGATTTGGATTTTTGGTATTTTTATTGAGGATTTTTCAGTTTATGTTCATCAGAGACAATGGCATGTAGTTCTTTTTTGTTTGTTTTATTTTTTGTGTGTATGTGTGTTATTGCTTTGTCTTTGATACTTTAATATTAGGTTAATGTTGATAGTATAGAATGAGTTTGGTAAAGTTCCCTTGTTCAGAAAAACCTTGTAGAATTTGATAGTGCAGATGTGTGCCTTCTGGGATCTGAGAGTATAGAGAAGAAAAATGGATTTTATTTATTATGTATATTTATATTATACATATTATATTAATGTATAATATATAAATATATTATATATATTTCTTATCAAAATAGGCCATATTTGCAATAGTCAATTAATTATTTTTGCTATTTCTGTATGCGCTAGAGAGCAGGGACAGAATGGATCTTCTGTTATATGAAGAATGAAAATGTTTTAGAAGGAGTGGTCAAGAGTTGAAAATCCACCTCCTGTTAGAGTCTGGTGTGCTTGGTTTTCTATTTTCTAAAGGAAGGCATGTCACACTGCATATCAGTGTCTTTTTCTCACTGAGAAAATCTATTAGTTTTAAGTTAATAGTATTTATTGGGTGGGGAAAAAGTCCTTTTAAAGTGTGTCCTTGTCTTTCTCTTCCATTTATATGATATATTGTACATTTGCCTTCACAATATAACAAATATCTTTGCTTATGTGTTCTAGAACATACTTCTAGAATCTACTGGGGGAAATGATAATCAATTGAAAAGTAATGTTAGGGTAGGAAAATTTTTCTGGTCTCCTCTGTACTTCCCTCAGGAATAGCCCTGGTTCCTACTTCCTGAGAGATAGAGGCCTTCTGTTCATTGATCTCTACAGATTCACTAGAACAGAACCTCAGAGCAGAGACACTCTGTAAGTATACCTGAACCATCTCAGAAGGCAGGAAGAGCTTCGGAGGGGCGAATGGGATGTAAGATGTTGGAAGAAAGAGAAAGCCCAGAAATCAAAGGCTTAGTTTAGGGGTTTCTGTTTAGATAAAATGAGGGGCTGAAGAGGGAAAACTTTGATATATTAGAAAGAAAACAAATCAGGAGTTGTATTTTGGAACACATTGCATGTCTGGCTGAGGACTGCCCACAGTCTACACCCTCTTCAGGAGGTGATTAGAGCAATACTGACAGCAATATGACCTGACTTCCTGAGCCTGAAAGATAAGGCATATAATTTCTTTTTAAATCTTTGTTGTTCTTGTGGAAGAATGTATTTACTCTCATTGGATCATTTGAATAGTCATTATCAGATTTCAAAGAGTATTGGTTCCAGTATTTTCCCATAGATACTCAAGTCTATGACATTCCTTATATCAAATAGTGTATTTGTATATAATCTATACACAATTCTGTATAAATTTTAATATTTTCTTGGTACTCATAATTCCTAAAATAATATAAATGCTGTGTAAACAGTTGTTGTACTGTATTGTCTAAGGAACAATGAGAAAAAACCCTGTACATGGTTCAGGACAGATGTAAAATATTAATTTAGAATATTAAAATATTTTAAATTCACTGTTATTTGGCTCCACAGATGTGTAAGTTGTAGATGAACATATTGTCTCTGTCTGATGGCATGCTATTATAGTTTGCTGACATGGTGTCTTTGCACCATGATAATACTGAAGCTGGTTTAGCTGGTTTCCATTCTTACTTGAAATAGTCCTGGCCTGAATTATGATTTTGCTTTTTTGAATTGATAAGTAAATTACATGTATTTTAGCACATAGTGAGGTTCTTGATATATGCATACATTGTGCAGTGGCTAAATCAAGCAGAATTAGTGTATGCATACCTAACATACTTATAATGAATGTTTTTCATAGTAAGGACACTTAAAATCATCTCTCACAGTAATTTTGAAGTAATTATTCTTTTATATTTTTCTAATTTTGTTAGTCTCCTAGAAAAAAATGATCATAGGATAAATGAATATTTTCTCACTCATGTAATATGTATTGTGATACAGTCTTGAATGTATTTTTTATATACTCATTTTATGTAAAGAGTATTAAAATGATGTCAAAACTTTTGAAAATGAAAACCCATTAAAGAGATATAAATAAATAAATATTCAGCAGTAAGTCTTAGAAACTGTAAACATTCTAGGCCTAGGTTAGTAGATGGAGGCTGGAAGCTGAAGCCCTCAAGATCTGGGCTTACACAAGGTTAGATTGTATGGAGGTTAAAAGCTTCCAGGCCTAGGCCTAGGGATAGATAGAATAGAGAAAGAAATGCTCTGGCTCAACCCAAGCTGTGTATTCATACAGCCTGGGTACAGCTCTCATCTTATCCCTTCCTCTGAGGAAATAAAAACATTTACAAAGGGATACAAAGTTCACAGTGTTCTGCACAATAAAAAGAATTAATCAGTTCACTTGGCATATTTCAGTTAGTTCTGGAATCCATAAAAATTTCTCCCACAAGTAGCAATAAAGAAGACTATTTGAAAAAAATATTTTGAGAGACTTAAAACTCACCACTAACATCCATCCTTTTCAGGAGGAGGGCTGCTAAACTTTCTGAGGTACACTAAGGTAACTCAGAAGATTTCTCTCGGGCTGCTAGAAAGTCATGGGCTTTCAGAGTCATTATACTTACTGTTTAGGTTTTAACTTAAAAATATATTCTATTTGGTACAATCAATGTATGGCAACCACATTCACATATATTTGTTAAGAGGCTTTTCTAGAATACTTTAGCTGTTTGTGGAAAACGGTTCTATGACTAACTTTAGCTTTCGCTTTCAATGTGTAGATTACTGTCTCTCCTGATGAAAGAACACATGAATCTATTCCTTGTGGTGGCTTATTAAAGGCTTTGTTCCCCATCCCTGCAGAGACACAGAATACAAAGGGCTGCAGCTCTCCTTGGACCAGATCTCAGCCTCTAAGCCCACCTTCTCCTATGCCAGCAGCTCTACACCCACCCTCACTGACAACAGGAAGGGGGCCAAGTCTCGGCTCTCAAGCACCAAGTCAAAATCCAGGACCTCCCCATATCCCCAGGTAAGTACATGGATGTTTTACAACTTATTTTTCTTGTGATTTGGTTTTCTCTTGAAGTTGAAGAAGTACAAAATCAAATTAATCATGTGTTTCTGATAGATTTAAACTGTTAAGAGGAATTATGAATTGGTTTTGTTATTTACTATGTTCATGAGAGTTTAGTTTTCATCATCATAATTTCTTTGCTATTTCAATAATTCTACTTCCTGCTTTCCCTAACTCCCAACAATGATTAACTTGGAAGATTTAGCCAGCATAATAATATAGGAAATAAGGGCTCAACATAGAAAAGTTAAATTAAAATGTGAACTTAAAAAAAAAGATAAGAGGTTGAAGATAAGAATAAAGAATGGTTTCAGCATGAGATTTGCTCACAGAGTGCATATGAAAGACGTGAGACAGACAGAACCTTCCAGATGACAGGGTGGAAACAAGCCTCTCTTCTTTACAAGGTTGTGAGGTGATGACATCCAAAGGAGGTATCCCTGAAATACTTTAAGTTACATTTAAGAGAAATGGTTTTTGGAGGGAGAAGGATATGTTTGTGAGTAGTGTGTGATAAATAGAAACTAGTTTTGGGAAGGAATGTGTGCAGTTTGCAGCCTGGAGGAGGTAGCACAGGTTTGAGGGTACTTCCCACATTCTGGGACCACTTTGCTTCCCTCCCTTTCTGGAGGTGGACTGCCGGATTTCTTGCATCTCACTGGGGGTAACTCACAAGATTATTCTTGGGCTAGCAGCAAACCAAAAGGGCTTTCTGAGGTCCTATACTTACTTAAAAATTATCATTAAAAATGCCAATCTGGGGGACACAGAAATGATTATTTATATTCTTTTCAGAGCTGTTACTTTGTCAACATGTATAAACATAAACTATTTTTAAGAAATGTTTTTCATTGACTCAACGAATCATTAAAACATTACTATTTGCTAGATTATTTTAATTTCTGGATAATGAAGATGAGATAACAGTGACTTCTGTTACCAAGAGACTTAGGTCACGCGGGTTGAATTCTTTTGCAGAAGATGGGGTTTCTGTACTCTGACAAAAGGGGGAGGTAGATGAGGCTTACATGTTTTTCAGTGCATAACTTCTTCCAGGCTAGCTGAGTACTTGTGAGGCATAAAATAAGATGACCCCAGACACTGCCAATGGGAGCTGCTGCTTTCTCTAGAGACTCTTTGAGGAGCTTTTTATGTTACCATCTGGTGCTTTGGAAAGTGAGTTTTACTGCTTCCTTTTCAAAATGGATTATCCTCTGGGTTGTCCTTTCCTCAAATATATACGAATGTTGGATACACAGACGAAAGAAGAATTTAAACTAGGAAATACTAAATTAGGAAGGAGTTTGTTCTTTGTTATGTAGGAATTACCACACACACATGTGGAAACACACACACACACACACACACACACACACACACACACACACACACACGCACACACACACACACTCCCCTTGTTGAATGTCCTAAACCTCACTGCATGATCTGTTTTTCGTCATGCTCATTTCTTAATGTCTAAAATTTCTATCAGTTAACTCTAACAGTAGATGCTGTCTCATAAGATGACTTCTTGTCTTGTTTGTGTTTAGCTCATGAAGAGTTAAGTTAAAAGATAAACATATTGTATAGTTAAAAATTAAAAGTGGAAAGTAGAAATTTTCTCTTCATTATTTTCTTTTGAATTGTATGTTCTTCAACATTTTGAAATGTTCAAAATCATACACACAAATAAAGCAAAAATCACACATGTTGTTCAGATAGGATTTCTCTTATGTATTCATTTTTGTATTAATAGGTGGATAAATCCAGTCTTTAGAATTTTGTCTGTATGCCTCCTTTTAAGCAGCACATTTGACTGTTTACCTAACATTTATGTGCCTACTAAAGGTTATTCTTTAATTTTATTTATTTTAAATAACCATGGTGATTGATCAATCATTACTTACATTCCATTTCTATATGAGTACTAGCACACATATGTCAGAAAATGAAGCACACTATTTCTATTTTCAAGGAGCCATTGGCACAAGCTAATAAGTGAACAGGCATTTGCAATTAATTGTTTTGGTGTGAGAGTATCTTCCAAGAATATATTGGAAAAGTGTGACAACGGGGGAGAGTTCTCCATTGCTTCTGCTGGAAGAAAGCAACTTTGAAATCTACTCATCTTAGATATATTTAAGTCCTCATAAATTTTAAATAAAAAAATCTTTTCAAAAATATTTCTGAGGTAATAAATAAAAAAGAGGTAATAATTCAAAAAAGAAAATATATTTGGTCCAATTATTTTTTAGAAATAACTTGTCTTAAGTTTCATGCAGCATAGTTTTTACAGGGTTTCAACTCAGTATATGTGAGCTGAGGATCTGTTTCAGAAAGATACTATCATGACCATTGTGAGATCTGGGGGTATAAACTGGGCAAAATAAAAGCAAGTGATATGAGAAATATTCTTAAAGTTTTCACTAAAGTTAAAGTAGTAAATTATACAATAGAGCAAGAAGTGTAATGAGAGATGGCATGTATAGAGCGCTTTGTGAACAGTGTCTGGAAGGTGTGGGTGATATAAGTTTTGGGTTGGGATCAGGCATAAGGAAGTAGAAAAGCAGGATGAGGAATCAGGAAGACCAAGGTTGAAAAATACAGGACTGGGACTGGGCCTAGGCATGGAGTGAGGAAATTTGGTGTGATATGTTTGGAAAAATAGATTGGTGCCAATATATGCTGAGCCAAAAAGTTTAAGTATTTTGTGGAGAAGAAATGTATTTTTTGGGGGTAGGAATTTGATTGATATGGTGAACTTGAGAAGACTGATATGGTAAAACAAAGCAAATTATTCAGGGGACTAATTCTCACAGTTCTGATATGAGTTGATACTGACCTCTTAAAGTTATTTACTGAAGTAGAAGGCAACATAAAGAAAGAATGATTAAATTTCTTTATCCTTGCTTTTCTGCTCTGTCTTGTTATAGATATATTTTGGTCACATGTTATATTATTATTCTGAAATTATACTTTCACAGCTTGTTTTCAGATTTTCAAGCCAAACTTATATTGAATTCCTCCATGTATATTAATAGATGAAAAATGACAATAGGACTATATAGCCTGAATTACATTTTAGATTCTCCTGCCTATTTTTAGTAGTTTTTATTTTAACTTTTTATTAAAACTTTATTGTTAAGAACTTGCAAATAATAAGCACCACATGCTCATTTTTCAAAGTATTCTTCTCTCTTGTTATTTCCATCTACAAATTCTCATTTGATGTTTCAGAAGGCATACTGCAGAGGAAATGGATCCTAGAAAGTAGTAGCTTGTGCTTTTTATTAGGTTAATGATGATTTAATGATTCCATATTATTTGTTGCCCCCTTTATTGATGTATATTAGGCACATTAAAAATTCCTAGCAGATGTCTAGTGAATGGTAAACAGCAACCTTGCTTTTTGAATTATTTACACACTCTTCTATGAACAGTCAGAATATGCACAAATTATAATTCACTCCCAGCCCCTAGTTTGGGTGCAGGAGGAGATGAACCCTCAGGTCCTTCTTTGGTATTAGAAACTCTTGGCAATGATTTCAGACTTGATTACATTATGGCTGCTTAATGAATGACTCAATCACCCTGATACTCTGTATATTACTTGAGTTGGAAAAGGTCAAAATAGAATTGTTTTGAATGGTTTTAGAAAAACCGTGATAGGAAATATTATGATTAATTTCTTAAGATTCTCCACATAGCTTCAGCACTGCTGTATAGCTGAGGTCGTGTCACAATAGTATTTTATTGTTATTGGTTATATATGTATATAAATATCAATGCAGTTTTTATAGTTCTTTTAAATTGTAGCTACTCAGTTTATAGAACTTTTTAGACATTATGTGATACAGATTGCTATTATATTTTCCACATTTTTTTTTGTAACTAGTCCTGATTACTCTAATACCAGTTGAAATTCATCTTGCCATGGTTAACCATGTCAATCATGGGTACAGTGCTTCCTGACTTCAGAGTTTCCTTTTAAACTTTTTATATTGGTTTGTTCATAGTTGTGTTTAATACAGTCAGTGCATGTTGATTGAGTTTATTGCACCATCCTGCTCTCCTCTCACCTTTTCTCTAATCAGTAGTAACCAATGCATATGTCGTTCCTAATAAGGATGTATGCATTAATGTAGAGGCTTCTGAAATCTGAAAGTATTTAATCACTTGCTACAGATACACTGCAACACTTGCAAGTTTTATATGACATCTGTTCCTTTAAACAATCTCACAGAACCCTCTTACTTTTTATGGCGAGCAGTCTGGATTCCTTTTGGTGAAAGGTAGAAACTCTCTTGGAAAAGGTTTTTCTGGCCTCAACAATACACTGGGAATCTAACATTTTAACCTACAAAAAAGTACCAATAGTTTTGCAAGAAAGTTTATAGAATTCCATTACATATAGTTCTTTTATCATTATTATATAGATATCTTTCATTTGATGTTTATATATAACATGAAAACATGGAATTCTTTACTAATTTTTAAAAAATACTAATTTACTCAGAGAGGAGCCATTCAGGAAGCTTCATAAGCTATTCATTTCCTTCTTTAGTTATTATTTCTCTGGGACCCTGAAGAGTCCCCCAAATTAACCCTTAAAATATACCCAACACTTGAACTTCTGTCACAGAGAGACCTAATGCTTGTTGATTGAAGCAGTAACTATGATATCTACTCCTTCCGATCTTTTCTCTGTCACAGTGCTGAAACTCTCAGAAGTTACGGAGTGGTGGGATGAGGGATGGACAGAATTCTAATAATGGTCATTCTTATCTGGATGGCAGATAACTGCAGAAGGAATTGAAGCACTGATGTAGGAATGAAAGAGATTTCTCAAGATAAGACCTGTTTTTAAATGTCAAGTAGTAAGAATAGTTATGAGCTCCCTGACTGGCTTCTCCCTGAATGTAAACAAAGTCTGTAATGACAAACTTTCTGTCTATGTGAAGAAAACATTTGCTTTTTCTTTACAGAAAAAAAAAAAACTTTTAAAAAAGTTCAGATAAGCAAAGTCCATTGTTTGGGTGTCTGTCTCTCTGTAGCACACATTAATTTTATTTTTTTTCTCAATTATGGTAAGATAAAGATAACACAAAGTTTATCCTTTAAAGCAGTTTTTGGGGGACAGTGAAATGTATTGAAGCACATTCAAAATATTGTACAACCTTTTCCTCTGCCTAAATTTTCCAGGATAAATTCTATATGCATTACACATTCTCTTCTTTTACCCTAATTAAAAAAAAACTAATTTATTTGTATAAAAATGAAGTCATCTTCCCAGAAAGTCTTATTCTATGGCAGGCTGGTTTATATTACTAGGATTATACCTCATACACATTTGAAACTTGTTTTTTTTCTATAGAAATTTCAGAAGATTATTACAACAATTTTGGACCCTTTAAATTATCTCCATATATGAGCTTCTGAGCATTATTTTAGAAAATACTTTGTTTAGTATGGTGAGACCTCTGCATTTTTTAGTTTCTGCTTTGTTTTCTGTCAAGGTCTTCATTTACTTGAACACCTAAGATAGGCAATAAAGTTCTGAGTGCTTTAGAAACTATGTGCATGGTATAGTGGTGAGGCAAAACTAGCCTGTTAGAGAGGAATTAGAAGATGTGGTCAGTCATGGATTCTCAAGGTGAAAACTTCTGCCTTCTCATTCCCTTGGCAACTGTCTGACAGAGGGAAAGACAGTTGTATTCAGAAGTATTGGTTTCTGGCTACTCTTCCCTTAATTCATTCAAGAAGGTTGGAATCATATCAAGTTTCTTTTCTGACCACAATGATATAAAGCCAAAAAAATCAATAACAGGAAGAAAATTGAAAAAATTCACAAAATGTGGAAATTAAATAACATATTCCTGAGCAGGCAATGAGTCAAAAGGAAACAAAGGCTAGCAAAAATCTTGAAACAGATGAAAATGGAAATAAGACATGACAAGTTTTACCAAATAGAGCAGGAAAAATGCTAAGAGAAGGCTTATAAGTATATAGAGTTCTCTATATAAGAATCTGGAGTGTAGCTCAAGGCAGAGTACCACTGGGCATATTACTCAGCCCCACAGAAACCAAAACTGACAGAAACAAAGGGATTATTCTAATTTGATTTTTTTTTTTTTTTGGTTTTTCGAGACAGGGTTTCTCTGTGTATCCTTGGCTGTCCTGGACTCACTTTGTAGACCAGGCTGGCCTCGAACTCACAAAGATCCGCCTGCCTCTGCCTCCCAAGTGCTGGGATTAAAGGCGTGCGCCACCACCGCCCGGCCTTTAATTTTATACCTAAAGATAAAGTTCACAGAAGGAAGAAGAAAATGAAGATTACAAGTAAATGAAACAGGGGAAACCATAATTAAATCAGCCAAACTGAGAAATCTTTTTATTCTTTTTATTGATTTGATTTAATTTTGTTTTCATATATTTTGATTATATTCTTTTTACTAACTCCTCCCAGATTTTTTCCACCTCTCTACCATCCAAAGTTCATTTTATTTTTCTCTCTCTCTCAAAAATTCAAAACAAACAAAGAAATACATAAGAAAACAAAATACTCAAACAAAACAAGACAAAAAAATGTAAGCATACAAAAACCATGGGGTCTATTCATGGGGCCTACCCTGGAGCATGGTCAGCTCATTGGAGAAAACTAATTTTCCATTTACTATAAGGTATTAATTAAACATAATTTTATGAGTTTTGCCCATTTTTCCTGGTTTGTGCTGGGATTTTAGCTGGCTTGAGCTTACATAGGTCTTGTGTATGCTGTAATAGTCAGTGTGAGTTCATACATATATCAGTCTTGTATCTGGAAGGTGCTGTTTTCTTGGAGTCTTTCATCACCTCTGGCTCTTACAATCTTACTACTTCTTCTCTGAGTCTCACTGGGAGAAGCTTAATCTGGAAATCCCATTTAGGAGTGAGTATTCTAATGTCTCTCATTCTCTGCATATTGTCTAGCTGTGGTTTTCTATGTTAATTGCCATCTACTGTAAGAAGCTTCTTTGGTGAGGATTGGGTTATGTTCTGGTCTAAGGTATCACAGTATGTCATTAAGACTCATTTTATTGCTATGGTCTTTTAGGAAAATAATTGTTTTCCCTTAGAGCCAATGACAATGATATATAGTCTTAGGTTCTTGGTCACTTTAGCACTGTTAGGTATGACTTCCATCTCATGGAGTGGGTCAATTAAAAAAAATTGGTTGGTCACTCCCATAATATTTTGCCACCACTTGGAGGCAGGTCATTATTGTAGGTTGCAAAGTTCGTAGCTGGGTGATATTGATTACTTTTCTTCTCTGCTAGTATGCAGAGTACCTTCAAGCACCATGACTGCTAATCTTGTGTACCACCTCAATTTCTCCATGTTCAATTATATAAATAAGTAGTGTCTTCAGCAATGGAGTCTTCCCAAACTGACAACTCATTAGCTGGACTAATATGGGAAATAAAACAAATATATTTTAAGTACAATGAGACATTTCAATTGGATATTTATATATTCATAGGAACAGAGAGGATTTTGGTGATTATGTAAACAATAATACATGAAAAATTGCCCAACTTAGAATGAATGGCTACATTTCTAGAAGATAAAAACCTACCAAAACAGAGTTAACACTGGAGGAGTAGGATAGGTGAGAGATATGGGAGGGTGAGACTGGGAGTGTTAGAGGAAGGGGGCTGTGATGGAGATGTAACTTGAATTAATAAATAAATGTTAAAAACATAATTAGAAAATCTATAGAAGGAGATTGAATGAGCATTAAAAGAATATTCCCAAAAGGTTAGAGAGATGACTTAGCAGTTAAGAGCACTTATTCCTTTTCTAAAGGACCAGAGTTTGGTTTCTGCATCCACATGTGATTCACAACTGCTTATAACTCCAGCACTAGGGGATCCAATGTCTTCTACTGGTCTCTGTGGGCATGCAAATACATGGCATACATTCACACAAAGAATACATGCACAAAGCCACAACAAGAACAAAAACCAAAACAACAAACCCTCAAGAAAAGGTTTTTTTTCCCCACAAAGAAAAAAACTCCTAAGAAAGACAAGTTTCTTATCACATGGTTTCACTACTAACCTACTAAATTCACATATAAGCATTATATGTGAATCTTTTCAAAGTTGTCTAAAAAATTGAAGCCAAGTTCTCAAAATAATTTGACAAGGCCAGATCCTTTCCTTACCTATGCCATAACCAGATGAAGACACCTCAATAAAAGAAGACAGTACTGTGAACAAAGAAGACTTTTCAGCTCTGCTAACGTACTAAGTCGATGAGTACAATAAAAGGTTTGTACATAACCAGCTGGGACAAATTAGTGAATGTGGTACACCACAGTAGAGTTTAGAATTTATATGATTATCAAAATAAAGGCAGGATAACAATTTGACAAAATTCAGCATGATTTAATTTAAAAAGCCTAAAAACTTGGTTATGGAACAAACTCACTTCAGTATAATGAAGACAACAAACTTGATAAGCCCACAGCTAACATCATACTTCATGGTGGAAAGCTGAAAGCATATTTTTGGAAATAACCAAAGTGTGTGTATGAAAGTGTTCATAATGAAACCCATTATTTACTACAATTGATACATATGAATAAAAAGGTAAAAAGATCAATATCAAGACAAGGCATGAGCAGAGAAAATTCATGCTGAGCTGGAATCACTAGAGCACGGATGAGCATCAGACCAAGAAAGAACAACATAGCTGAATTTGCTGATTTCAAACTATACTACAAAGCTACAGTAATCAAAATATTATATCAGCATAAAACAGGGTCTACAAATAAATTCATGCCTACCCAATTAGCTTATATTTGACAAGTATGCTAAGAGTACACAATCAGGAAAGGGCAGTGTCTTCAGTAACTAATGTTTGGAAAATTGGATTTAGATATCCAGTTCTTGATCAGAATATCAGAACAATGCACTGAACCTCTGTTCTACCAAATACAAAAATAGCTTCACTTGTGGTTTGGTAAAGAATCGTTTGGGTGGATGCCCAGAAGTGGTAAGGCTAGGTCTCGAAGTAGGGCTATTCCAAGTTTTCTTTCTTTTTTTTTTAAATTTATTTATTTATTGCTTCAGGTTACATCTCCATCATAGTGTCCCCTTTCAACCCTTCCCAGTCCCGCCCTCCCACGCTCTATCCCCTAACTCTTCCATCCCACTCCTCTGGAGTGGAGTTTCCCTACATAACAGTCCCTCACTCCAGTTCAGAAGTCATATGAGGGCCAAGAGCCTCCTGATACACTGGGGGCCTACAAGGCAGCACCACTAGGGCAAAGTGTCTCATTGACAAGACGAAAAAGTCTATGTTCCTGTTCCCTTTGGTGCATTGGTTGTAGTATAGATATCTTGTACTATATAGCTAAAATCCGACTATAAGTGAATAGATGTCATGTGCATTCTTCTGAGTCTGGGTTAGCTCACTCAGAATGAGCTTTTCTAGCTCCATTCATTTGGCTGCAAATTGCATAATTTTCTTGTTTCTGATAGCTGTGTAGTATTCCATTGTGTAGATGTACCATAATTTTTTAATCCATTCTTCAGTTGAGGGACATATGGGTTGTTTCCAGTTTCTAGCTATTACAATAAGGCTGCTATGAACATAAATGAGGCAACTTCCTTGTGATTCGGTGAGGAGTCATTTGGATGTATACCCAGAAGTGGTATGGCTGGGTCCCGAGGCAGAGCTATTCTAAGTTTTCTAAGATATCGCCAGACTGACCTCCATAGTGTTGCACAAGCCTGCACTCCCACCAGCAATGGAGGAGGGTTCCCTTTTCTCCACACCCTTGCCAGCATGTGCTGTCATTTGAGTTTTTGATCTTAGCCATTCTGACAGGTGTGAGATGGAATCTTAGAGTGGTCTTGAGTTGCATTTCTCTGATGATTAAGAATGCTGAGCATTTCTTCAAGAGTCTCTCAGCTTTTAGGGATTCCTCCTTTGTGAATTCTCTGTTAAGCTCTTTCTCCCATTTTTTAATTGGATTATTTGGTTTCTTGGCATTTAATTTCTTGAGTTCTTTGTAAATTTTGGATATTAGTCCTTTGTCAGATGTGGGGTTGGTGAAGATTTTTTTCCCAATCTGTAGGCTGCCATTTTGTTCGAATGACAGTGTCTTTTGCCTTACAGAAACTTTTCAGTTTCATGAGGTCCAATTTATTGATTGTTGGTCTTAGGTCCTGAGCTGTTGGTGTTCTGTTCAGGAAGTTGTCACCTATGCCAATGAGTTCGAGGGTTTTTCCCACTTTCTCTTCTAGTAGATTTAGTGTGACTGGGCTTATGTTAAGGTCTTTGATACACTTGGACTTAAGTTTTGTCTCCCATCCAAGTACTAACCAGGCCCGACCCTGCTTAGCTTCCGAGATCAGACGAGATCGGGCGCGTTCAGGGTGGTATGGCCATAGACAGGACTTAAGTTTTGTACAAGGTGATAAGTATGGGTCTAATTTCATTCTTTTACAAATGGACATTCAGTTGGACCAGAACCATTTGTTGAAGATGCTGTCCTTTTTCCATTGTGCAGTTTTGGCTTCTTTGTCAAAGATTAGGTGACCATAGGTGTGTGGGTTCATTTCTGGGTCTTCAATTCGATTCCATTGATCCACTGGTCTGTTTCCATACCAGTACCATGCTGTTCTTATTACTATGGCTCTGTAGTACAGCTTGAAATCTGGGATGGTGATACCTCCAGATGTTTTTTTTTTTTATTGTACAGGATTGATTGAGCTATTCTAGGTTTTTTGTTGTTCCATATGAAATTGAGAAAAGCTTTTTCCAGGTCTATAAAGAATTGTTTTCTAAGATATCACCAAATTGATTTCCATCGTGGTTGTACAAGTTTGCACTCCCACCAGCAATGGAGGAGTCTTCCCCTTTTCCACAACCTCACCAGCATGTGCTGTCATTTGAGTTTTTTATCTTAGCCATTCTGACAGGTGTGAGATGGAATCTCAGAGTCGTCTTGAGTTGCATTTCTCTGATGATTAAGGATGTTGAGCATTTCTTCAAATGTCTCACTGCCATTAGAGATTCCTCCTTTGTGAATTCTTGGTTTAGCTGTGTTTCCCATTTTTTTATTGGATTATGTTCATAGCAGCCTTATTTGTAATAGCTAGAAACAGGAAAGAGCCCAGATGTCCCTCAAATGACGAATGGATAAAAAAATTGTGGTACATTTACACAATGGAATACTACTTAGCTGTCAGAAAAAAGGAAATCATGCAATTCACAGCTGAATGGATAGAACTAGAAAAGCTTATCCTGAGTGAGCTAATCCAGACTCAAAGAGATGTACATGGCATCTCCTCACTTATAATTGGATATTAGCTATATCATTACAGGATAACTATCCTACAACCAACACACCAAAAAAGATCAGGAACACAGACTTTGTTATCTATCAATGGGGCAATTTGCCCTAGGTGTGCTACCATGTAGACCCCCAGTGCAATAGGAAGCTCTTAGCCCTCATATGTAGTTAAACTGAGAGGGTCTGATATGAAGAGACACTCCACATCAGAGGAGTGGGATGGGTGGTAGAGGGAGGAGAGAGTGGGAGGGTGGAACCGGAAGAAGTGGAAAGAGGGCACTATGATGAAGATGTAACTTGATATAATAAATAAACATTATAATAAAAAATAGCTTGACTTAAATGAAAAAGTAGAGACTGCAAAGTTTGTAGCAGAAGTGATAGAAAATGTTGAAGATGTGGCTCAAAGCAATGTACCCTGTGTGCCCCTAGAAGAATGCAATTTGAGCAGCTATTCTGGAAAATAATATAGGAGTTCTTGAAAAAAATTAAAATTGTAGCCACCACATCATCCAGGAATTCCATTTCCTGGTGTCTGTGTATGCAAAAGTAAATCAGTGTCTCAAACTGTAATGAAACATTATTTACAATAGTGAAGAAATGGAATTGACCTAAGTGTTTATTGATGTAAGAATGGCTAAAGAAATTTATATATAACCTAATATCACTTACTGTAAAAGAAGGAAATCTTACCATTTGTGAAATATAGCAGACAATAGAAAATATTTTATGTTTTCACTTGTCTATAGAATCTAGACTAGTCATATTTATTGGAGTGGAATTGTGGTGCCAGATGCTGAGGGGTGGAGGGTATTGGTCAACAAGTATGAAGTTTTGTACTTTATTTCAGCTTTAAGATGGCTATGTCTGGGATCCTATTCTTAAATATGATGATTGTAGTTAACAACATTATAGTGTGTGCTTGAAATTTACTGAAAGAATTGTTAAGTTTTCATACCAGAAGCAAATAATTAACCAAGGGAAATGATAGTTGTATATACAAACTTGCTTGTGGTAAAAATTTTACAATGTGTATTTAACATGCTATATACATTAAATATATGATGCTCAACTATGATATTCAAAGGTTCAGTGTATATTGTTTGCTCTCTCATCTATTCTATTTGAGTTTTTTTTCACTATTCTATATTTAGAAGAAGAAAATGTAAGCCTGTCCTGTTTAAATCTACAGTGTGGAATGAGTTAACTCAGCAGATAGACTTCAGGTTTCAATTTCCTTTCCCAAAGCTACAAATATGATAAATCTTCTTGTAGCATGCAGAAAATTTTAATATCTTACCACTCGGTCAATGTAGGATACAGCAAAGAGTAGCATCATCTATGCTTCCTTTGTCTAGACCCAGAATAAAGCAGAGAAGACCAAAGCAGCTCCGGGAAGGAGCTGGAGCAGGTGGCACCACCAGTATGTATTTAATTCAAATCCAACTAATCTACCACCTATATGTGGAAGATCCGAGAGTGAGTCAGCACACAGTGCTATTCTGGCTCCCAATACCCTTTACTTCTGTAATTACCATTCAAATTAATTCTAGTGGTACTAGAACCCCAGGATTTATCAGTTGAGCTAGAACTATTTCACATCACCAGAGCAAATTGGTATATCCTTCATCACTGCAGATGGAATTTCTATGATTTAAAGGCTTTAGTTAAATGTTTATTTCATGTTTATTTCTGCCCGTTTAAAATCTGTGCAGAAAAAAAAAATCTGTGCAGTGAAAATGCTTATAAGTCTGTAGAAATTCGACTTTGAATTTACAGAAGAGATGGATTGCAGATCTCATGTTTGGAAACAGCTCTGTCCATATGGAGCCTGATGGGAGATTCCTCATAGAACGACACTAGAGGAAACTTAGCCTCTGTTCTGGCATGCTCATTCCTTTCCAAGTGCATATCACTTTGACAGCTGATGAGATGTCTACTGTAGTTATTTTTTCTGTGAGATAATGAGTAATTGAAATCTCAGGAACAGTTTTTGTCCCTGGAATAGATTAAGAGATGGCCTGTGTGAGAGTGTGTGTCTTGGCATCTGTATGTGTTTCTTTAGCTCTTCCCCCCCCCACGTTTGTTTGTTTTGTCCTATTCTGGTATCTTTATTTTTATTTTATCTTATTTTACCTTTTTCTAGATGCTTATTTGCTTCCTAATGAGAGAGGGCAAGAAAGAATATTGGGCGGGTGGGGATGTGAGAGTGTCTGAGAGGAATTGGGGGAAGGGAAACTGTTATCAGAATATATTGTATGAAAACATCTATTTTTAATAAAAACTAAGTATACGACATTTCAGATTATAGTTAAGACATATTATAAAAAATGTTCTGTTTCTATTTCATTAGTTGCATCAGAGAACTTACAGGTATGAAAGATTTATTGCCAGAATAGTTTTGAGCTGAATATAACTAAAACTAGGACTAAAGTTTTTAAAAAAACATAATGAATAACAGATTTTATCATAAAGGGATTAAATAATTAAATAATGAGTGAAAGTTTTGCTAGATCATTCCTAAATATTGATTTTTGGGAAGTTAATAGTTGTACCACTTTCTAAAATGAAGGAAGAAATAACATTTAGTTTCTAGTAATTTAATTTTGATTAAATTAAAAAAAATTAAATTAAAAGCAATTACATGTATTTACTTTTCAATCACATGTAACATGAATGGGTTTATTTACTACACTCTTTCATATTTAAGATTAATACTTATTTTCCTTTAAAATATTTTCTCTGGACTGGTGATACACATCTCAGTGGTAGAATACTTGCTAGCATGAGCAAGGGCCTGAATTTCATACTTAGCATCATACACTAGAGAAGTAAGGAAGAAGGGAGAGAGGTGGAAGGGAAAGAAGAAAGGGGAGGGGGGAGGGAGGCAAAGGAGGATGGAGGAGGGTTTCCTATTATTTTTCAAAAATTATTTCAAAAACTCTTTGGAACAATATGAGAAGTCAAATAATTTCTCAGAGGGTTCTTTTCCAGTGTGACATTTATAGCAATCACATTACACTTAATCTTTCTTTGTATATACTTTGTGCAGGATTCTTCTTGCTGTTTATTCCTATGACAATAATTTATAGTTAAAGTAGTGGAAACAAGATTTTTCTGCTTTTTTTTGGAGACAGGGTTTCTCTGTGTAACAGCCCTGACTGTCCTGTACTCGCTCTGTAGACCAGGGTGGCCTTGAACTCACAGTGATCTGCCTGCCTCTGCCTCCCAAGTGCAGGGATTAAAGGCGTGTGCTAAGATTTTTCTAGAAGTAGATCAAGAATGTAAAAAGTGATGTGCACTTAGTATTCTTCTCACAATTACAGTTATGTTTTCAGAGCTCGAAGTTAGAAAAAAAAACTATTGTTTGCCTATGTGATCATAGGCACATGAGTTCAGTCAGCCTCAAATGAGTAACTTGTATTATTTTCATTTTAAAAATTGTTTAATTCTGCCATTAGTTTTGTTACTCACCCTTGAGAAAAGCTCAGGCCATTTCCAGTGTGTGTAAGCCACAGCCATTCCTTAGAGAAAACAGGATTCCTGACTGAGGGAAGCATCCCAAGCAGTGGGCTTTTTCTAATGGACATGCTGTACCACTTTAATCTAATTCTTTTACCATCTGTTCTTCCCATAACAGTGAATGAAAAAAAAGAACATATTTTATGTTTCAGGGTTACATTAGTAAAAGTAAGATAAAAGTGATTTAAAAGCATGCATATGTTCTCATACAATACAGTATGCATCTGTGACTTTTTTCTCAAGGTTCAGACGCAAATCAAGAGGAAAGCTGCTCATGCTTGATAGGGTGAAAGTTTTTCATGGAAAACAGGACTTCACCATCAGAGGGTCTCTTAATACATTTTACAGTTAAAAATGATAAAACCTTAATGGGCTGCCAGAATAAAAATAGATAACTGTAGCTGTAATGTCTATTGTTGGAACATCTGGCATTTTTCCTGAGTTGGCTTGTTACTGCCACAGCCAGACGAATGCAGAGCACCTGTCTGGAACATGCTGTTGAAGCAGACTGCATTCTAGAACTGTTAGCACAAAGGGGAGTATCTAAGGGTGTAACTGTTTGAGAGGACTACTTTAGTGATTGCAGAACACCACCAAAGGTGTGTGAAGGTGACTTAGTAGAATGTCCCAGTTGGAAACAGTCCCTTTTTTATAAACACTAAAGGAAGGATTTTTTTCTCTTTTAGTCTGCATATATCTAAGGGGATAGTGGAAAGATTGAGGGTTCTGGAATTGTCCCTTCCCTCTTGAACCTCATAATTATGTCACTTTGGGGACATGCTTACTATTTTTCAAGCCATATTTTCTATGACAATGAACAGGTTAATAATACCTTTCAGATATCAACATTTAATAAAATTGTCTGTGGCTAGACAAGATGCCAAATGTTTTTTAAGGGTAACTATTGTAATGGGCATCATCTAACATATCCAAATCAGAGTACATGATCTGTAAATCAGTCAAAGCTCATCTACCTACTGGAGCAACTCAAAGTATCAAAAGGGAAGCTAATGTCTCCCTTCTTTCAATTCTTTCTCCCTATTCAAGTGCTTATTATTTTATTGTATGTTAAGATTATTGTCTGTACATCATTGTATCTATACTAATGTGAACTCCTTGAAGATGGGAGGGTGACTCTATTTTACATGTCATCTATCAATCTGCATTGTAAATAGTTTTTATTGGATGTGCACAAAACTTAACTTATGGCTTAAACCTGTAGCCTTGTGAAATACAGTATCTCGTGGAAGGAATGATTCTTGAGCTGAAACAAAGGGGAATTGGTAGTGGCATATGGTTTCCTGTTTTAGGAGAACAAGGCCATTCATTCTTCATCTGATTTGTTTTTTAATGTGAAAACATGAATGCTTGTTTTGAAAATTAAGATAAAATGTCTGAGGTTAATTAAGATGTAGTATACCTACAATGACAACATGTTTTCTAAGAAAGGAAAATAAAAATTCCAGTAAAATTAATTCAAAATTAATTCTCAGTGAACTTTCCTTGATAGGTGTAAACTAATTAAAATAGGAAATTTATTCATTTAGTTTCTCAGATTTATGTTATTAAAGGACATAGTGCCACTTTTCAAAGAACAGGGAGATGCCCAGTAACTCCTAAATCCTAAATCATGTTTCTATGTGATGATAGTATAAGATGCCAATAATGGCTAGGGGAACCATCTACAGACTGGTATGTGACTCCATGAAAGATTCTCCATCCTTGCTGTCTGAGTCACTGCTCTATTGCTGTGAAGAGATACCAGGACCAAGGCAACTCTGATATAAGGAAACATTTATGTGGGCTTGCTTACAATTTCAGAAGTTTTTTTTTTCTTTATTTTTTATTTCTTCAAGTTACATCTCAATCGCAGTCCCCTCCCTATTCCCCCTCCAGTCCCACCCTCCCACCCTCAACCCCCCATCCTCTTCCCTTTTTTTTCTTTTAAGTTTAAGGTATATCTTATTTCCCCCTACAGTTTCCCCTTTCAGTCCAACAAATGGCTCTTTCTCTTATAATAACAAATACAATACAGTACAACAGAGGTAATTAGGCCACAGTTATGAGGGTTATATGGCTTAACGTACATTCCTAATGACCAGTCCATATGTATTTGGTACTTTAACATTCTACTATCTAAACATCTCCATGAGTTTAAAGGTCTATATCTGACTCAACGTTCATACTAACTTGCAACACAATTTTAAAGTATCTTCTTAGATCTATAACACTCTCTTGACTCCTAAACAACTCAACATTTAATTATGAGACTCTAGCTATCTGTTCTTCAACCACCTCAGAGACCTGAGAGGGATAAATATATCTGATTTTATAGGAAGTACAGGGCCTGCAGCTTCCCAAACTAAGAAATGACATACCTGTGGCTGCCTGGACAGTTCCCCTTTTCTCTCCATATATTACAGCATCGATCTTCAGTCATTTGGCCCCGTTTCTCTGACAGACATTGATTGTAGAGCAGGGGTTATGAAGGACATACCTACCCTGTCTTGGCAGAGCTAGGTTGTCGACTTACCTGCTTCCAGGTTTTGTCCTTTTTGGACAGCATTCTGTCTACAGTTGGAGCAAGGGGCTTTTCCTAGTAAGAGATAGGCTTGCGACTAATTCAATCATCTCCCACTGGAGATTCTTCGATGCTCATCTTCTACTTGGGGTATACTAGGGGGTGCTGTCAGGAGTTGATATGTCTTGATATAAAAAAATCTTAAGTTACGAAAACATCTTTGAATGCCATATTCTGCAGATCTCTTGAGGTTTTTGAAGAGGCCCTATCAATCTCTTATATTAGGGTAAGCAGCTGTTGCTTGTCTCTTGCCGGTTTATTTCTGATTAGCTTAGGGAGTAACTACAATAGGCTGTCATGGTCCTAACTGAATGACTGGCTTGCATAACCATTAGTTTGCATTTCTTAATTATCCTAAAAAGTTTATGACAATTAGTAGTAAAAGGCCGAAACATCACATTTCATTTTTTTTTCTTTACCTCCTAACCCTTCCATCCCATTTCACTGGGGTGAGGTGTCCTTATATAACAGTTCCTCATCTCATTTGAGAGGTCATATGAGGGCCAAGAGCCTCTTCATTCATTGGGGATCTACAAAGCAGTACCATCAGTGAAAAGTGTCTTGTTGCCCGGGAGAGAGAACTACTAAACAAACAAACCAATAAGCATATAATAGATAAAAAAGACTAAAAAATAGAAAAAAATATAACTAATATATAAAAAATAGATAAAGAATAAAAATTAAAAATAAGAAATCTATGTCCAAGTTCCCTTTGGTGTGTTAGTTGTAGTATTGATACCTTCTACTATATAGCTAAAATCCTACTATAAGTGAATAGATGCCATATGTGTCCTTCTGAGTCTGGGTTAGCTCACTCAGGATGAGCTTTTCTAGTTCCATCCATTTGGCTGCAAATTGCATAATTTCATTGTTCCTGATAGCTGAATAATAATCCATTGTATAGATGTACCACAGTTTTTTGACCCATTCTTCGGTTGAGGGACATCTGGGTTGTTTCCAGTTTCTAGCTATTACAAATAAGGCTGCTATAAACATAGATGAGGAAACTTCCTTATGATTCCGTGAAGAGCCATTTGGGTGTATACCCAGAAGTGGTATGGCTGGGTCCTGAGGCAGAGCTATACCAAGTTTTTTAAGATATCGCCAGAGTGACCTCCATAGTGGTTGCACAAGCCTGCATTCCCACCAGCAATGGAATAGGGTACCCCTTTCTCCACACCCTCGCCAGCATGTGCTGTCATTTGAGTTTTTGATCTTAGCCATTCTGACAGGTGTGAGATGGAATCTCAGAGTCGTCTTGAGTTGAATTTCTCTGATGATTAAGGATGTTGAGCATTTCTTCAAGTGTCTCTCAGCCATTAGGGATTCCTCCTTTGTGAATTCTCTATTTAGCTCTGTCCCCCATTTTTTGATTGGATTACTTGGTTTCTTGGCATTTAATTTCTTGAGTTCTTTGTAGATTTTGGATATTAGCCCTCTGTCAGATGAGGGGTTGGTGAAGATATTCTCCCAGTCTATAGGCTGCCATTTTGTTCCAATGACAGTGTGCTTTGCCTTACAGAAGCTTTTCAGTTTCATGAGGTCCCACTTATTGATTGTTGATCTCAAGTCCTGAGCTGTTGGTGTTCTGTTCAGGAAGTTGTCGCCTGTGCCAATCATTTCGAGGGTTTCTCCCACTTTTTCTTCTAGTAGATTTAGTGTGACCGGCCTTATGTTAAGGTCTTTGATCCATTTGGACTTAAGTTTTGTACAAGGTGATAAGTATGAGTCTAACTTCATTCTTTTACAAATGGACATCCAGTTGGACCAGCACCATTTGTTGAAGATGCTGTCCTTCTTCCATTGTGCCGTTTTGGCTTCTTTGTCAAAAATTAGGTGGCCATAAGTGTGTGGGTCTATTTCTGGATCTTCAATTTGATTCCATTGTTTTACTGGTCTGTTTCTATACCAATACCATGCTGTTTTTACATGTACAGCTTGAAATCTGAGATGGTAATACCTCCAGATGTTTTTTATTGTATAGGATTGATTTAGCTATTCTGGGCTTTTTGTTGTTCCATATGAAATTGAGACTAGCTCTTTCCAAGTCTATAAAAAATTGAGTTGGTATTTGATAGGAATTGCATTGAATCTATATATTGCTTTTGGTAGGATGGCCATTTTTATTATGTTGATCCTACCTATCCATGAGCATGGGTAATCTTTCCATCTTCTAAAGGCCTCTTCCATTTCTTTCTTCAAGGGCTTGAAGTTCTTGTTGTACAGGTCCTTTACTTGCTTGGTTAGAGTTACCCCCAGGTATTTTATGTTGTTTGTGGCCTTTGTGAAGGGGGTTGTTTCCCTTATTTCTTCCTCAGCCCATTTGTTTGTTGTATAAAGAAGGGTTTCTGATTTTTTTGAATTAATTTTGTATCCAGCCACTTTGTTGAAGGTGTTTATCAGCTGTAAGGGTTCTCTGGTGGAATTTTTGGGGTCGCTTATGTATACTATTGTATCATCTGCAAATAGGGATAATTTGACTTCTTCGTTTCCGATGTTTATCCCCTTGATGTCCTTTAGTTGTCTTATTGCTCTAGCAAGAACTTCAAGTACTATATTGAAGAGATATGGTGAAAGTGGGCATCCTTGTCTTGTCCCTGAGTTTAGAGGAAATGCTTCAAGTTTCTCTCCATTTATTTTGATGCTGGCCACTGGCCTGCTGTATATTGCCTTTATTATTTCTAGGTATGGTCCTTGTATGCCCGTTCTCTCCAGAACTTTTAGCATGAAGGGGTGTTGGATTTTGTCAAATGCTTTTTCTGCATCTAGCGAGATTATCATGTGGTTTTTTTCTTTCATCTTGTTTATATGGTGAATGACGTTGATAGACTTTCGTATGTTGAACCATACCTGCATCCCTGGGATGAAGCCTACTTGATCATGGTGTATGATACTGTTGATGTGTTCTTGAATTCGGGTTGCTAGTATTTTATTAAGTATTTTTGCATCTATATTCATGAGGGAGATTGGCCTGAAGTTCTCTTTCTTTGTTGGGTCTTTGTGTTGTTTAGGAATCAGGGTGATTGTGGCTTCGTATAATGAGTTTGGCAATGTTGTTTCAGATTCTATTTTGTGAAAGATTTTGAAAAGTATTGGTGTTAGCTCCTCTTTGAAGGTCTGGTAGAATTCCATGCTAAAGCCATCTGGCCTTGGGCTTTTTTTGGTTGGGAGATTTTTAATGACTGTTTCTATTTCCTTATGGGTTATAGGGCTGTTTAATCTGTTTATCTGATCTTGATTTAGCTTCGGTAGGTGGAATCTATCAAGAAAATTGTCCATTTCACTTAGGTTTTCAAATTTGGTAGAGTATAGATTTTTAAAGTAGGATCCAAATATTCTCTGGATTTCTTCAATGTCTGTTGTTATTTCTCCCTTTTCATTTCTAATTTTGTTGATTTGTGTTTTCTCCCTCTGTCTTTTAGTTAATTTGGCTAAGGGTCTGTCTATTTTGTTGATTTTCTCGAAGAGCCAACTCTTTGTTTCATTGATTCTTTGTATAGTTCTTTTTGTTTCTAAGTTGTTGATTTCAGCCCTAAATTTGATGATCTCCTGCCTTCTGCTCCTCTTGGGAGTGTTTGCTTCTTTTTTTTTTCCAATTCACCCAGTTTAGCTGTTAATTTGCTCATATGAGCTGTCACAATTTTCTTTTTGAAGGCACTTAGTGCTATGAACTTTCCTCGTGGCACAGCTTTCATTGTGTCCCATAGGTTTGGGTATGTTGTGTCTTCATTTTCCTTGGATTTTAAGAAGTCTTTGATTTCCTTCTTTATTTCTTCCCTGACCCAGTGGTCCTCTAGTAAAGAGTTGTTCAATTTCCATGTGAGTGTAGACTTTCTGTTGATTCTTCTGCTATTGAAGTCCAGCTTTATTCCCTGGTGGTCTGATAAGATACAAGGGATTATTTCAATTTTCTTGTATCTGTTGAGGCTATCTTTGTGTCCAACTATATGGTCGATTTCGGAGAAGGTTCCGTGAGTTGCTGAGAAGAAGGTGTATTCTTTTGTGTTTGGGTGAAACGTTCTGTAGATATCTGTTAGGTCCATTTGGTTCATGATCTCTGTTAGACTCATTATTTCTCTGTTTGGCTTCTGTCTTGTTGATCTGTCCATAGTTGTGAGTGGGGTGTTGAAGTCTCCCACAATTAAAGTGTTTGGATCAATGTGTGATTTAAGTTTTAGAAGTGTTTCTTTAATAAATGTAGGTGCCTTTGTATTTGGGGCATAGATGTTCAATATTGAGATGACCTCTTGGTGGATATTTCCTTTAATGAGTATGTAATGCCCTTCTCTGTCTTTTTTTTATTAACTTCAATTGGAAGTCTATTTTGTTTGATATTAGGGTGGCTACTCCAGCTTGTTTCCTGTGTCCATTTGCTTGGAAGACCTTTTCCCAGCCCTTTACTCTGAGGTAGTTTTTATCTTCAATAGTGAGGTGTGTTTCTTGTATACAGCAAAAAGATGGGTCTTGTTTACGGATCCAGTCTGTAAGTCTGTGTCTTTTTATTGGCGAGTTGAGTCCATTGATGTTGATGGATATTTGTGACCAGGGGTTGTTATTTCCCATTATTTTGGTTTAGCTGGCTGTCTTGTGTTTCTCTTTTGTTTAGTTGCTGTGGAGGTTTCTATTTCCTCTGTTTTCTTGGGTGTAGTTATCTTCTCTGTGTTGGAATTTTCCTTCTAGGATCTTCTGTAGGGCTGGGTTTGTGAGGAGATATTGTTTGAATTTGATTTTGTCATGGAATATCTTGTTTTCTCCTTCTATGTTGATAGAGAGTTTTGCTGGATATATTAGTCTGGCTGGGCACCTATGCTCTCTCAGGGCTTGTAGGACATCTGTCCAGGCTCTTCTAGCATTTAAAGTTTCTGAGGAGAAGTCAGGTGTGATTCTGATGGGTCTGCCATTGTATGTGACTTGGCCTTTTTCTCTTGCAGCTTTTAATATCCTTTCTTTGTTCTCTACATTTGGAGTTTCTATTATTATGTGGTGAGAGGAGTTTCTTTTCTGATCTAATGTTTGGTGTTCTGTAAGCCCCTTGGATTTTTACTGGCATCTCTTTCTTTAGGTTTGGGAAGTTTTCTTCTATGATTTTGTTGAAGATATTTCCTGGACCATGATTCGGGAGTCTTCTCTTTCCTCTATGCCTATAATTCTTATGTTCCGTCTTTTCATTGAGTCCTTGATTTCTTGGATGTTGTTGGTGAGAGATTTTTTTTAGCTTTCTCATTTTCTTTGGATGTTGTACTGATTTCTTCCATCGAATCTTCCATGCCTGAGATCCTGTCTTCCATCTCTTGCATTCTTTTTTTCATACTCACATCCGTAGTTCCTGTTCTCTTCTCTTGATTCTCCATTTCCTCTTTTAGCTCTGACTGTGTTTTCTTTATTGTTTCCATTTCTATTTTCATGTCTTGAATGGCAGTGTTCGTTTTGTACATTTCCTTCTCCAGTTTGCTTGTTTTTGTCTGGAAATCTTTCATTGCTTTATCCGTTTCCTGTTCAAGCTAGGTCACCTTGGCTTGGAGCTCTTTAATGATTTTATCCATTGTTTTGACTTGTAAGATTGTGGCTTTTTTCAATTCCTTCATAGTTTTAAGTTCTTCTTGAAGGGACTTTATCACTTTCCATACTGTAGAATTGTCATCATTTTCATGTGTTTCAGTTGTGGTGATGTAGTTCGGGCTGGATGGAATAGCGTTGCTTTCTTTTGTTGGAGACATTTCGCTCAGTTGTTTTTTTTTTTTTTTTTTTTTGGTCTGGGGCCTCTGGCCATGTGGAATTTGCTGTCTTCTGCACTTGGGTCCAAAGGGGGCACTGTGGTGTAGGATTCGAGTTGCCTTACTCCACCCCTATAAGGTGAGTCATTCAGTCCTGCCTTCCAGGTTGGGACTCAATTAATTCAGGTGGCGGAGATGTTTACAAGTTAGCTCTGATTCCCTGCCGGAAGGGGCTGTACTAGTACATAAGACTGATATACGACCGTTTCAAATATCTAGCAGTTTTCCCGGGGTTGATTCCTGTAGCGGGTAAGTCTTCAGTTGAGCTTCAGTAGCCTTGCTGCTCCCGCAGCTTGAAAACTGGCCAGTGACGTCACAGACTGCGATCTGTGGATCTGTGGTCTGAAGGCACTTTACAGGGGACCTCCCGCTCACTTCCAAGGGTTGCAACCACTCGCTAGATAATTGGATTGTATCGTCTGTGTGAGACCTGGGAGTGCCCAGCAGGGTGGGGATTATCTCTTCTTGGTTTCTGAATCTGCTGGCTGGGTATTAGGTTGGAACTTACTGGGATTTCTCCTTTTGGGGGGATGGGTTATCCCGATTCCTGGGTCCAGAGGCTTCCTAGCATGTCCGAGATTCGGAAGTGGCATCCTGCCCAGGCATCTTCCGTGGTCCCTTTGTAGCCGGGTGAGATTTAGAAGGGGTCGTGCCCTTTTTATAGCATCCTGGAACACTTGCCGCCTTGTGATTGTTGATCCTGAAATCAAAATACGTCCGCGCCGGCCACCGCCATCTTGGATCCCCCCACCATTTCAGAAGTTTAGTCCATCATAATCATGACAGGAAATATGGCAGTACACAAGTAGGCATGGTGCTGGAAAAGCAGCTAGGAGCTTTACATCCTTATCCACAAGCATCAAGCAAAGAGAGACAGAGAGACAGAGAAACAGAGAGAGAAACTCTGAGTGGCCTTTTGAAACTTCAAAGCCTTCTCCAACAAGGCCACACCCACTTCCACAAGGCTACACCTCCTAATGAGAATGAAGATATTTGAACAATTAAGTTTAAGATTTGTTAAAACAAGTTTCTATTCAGGAAAAATGTATTTTTACAAAAGGCTTTGTTTCAAATCATTTTGTAACACAAGACCTGACTTTATAAGTTTTTTTATTTTAAAATATTTATTTGGAAATTATTGCATATTTAAGGACAACTTGCAGTGCTATTTCAGTATATCCATGGACACTAACTTTACTTTTCCAATGCTTAACTGTCTCACATTTGCTCCATTATGATTTCTCTCATTTATTTCCTTCTCTCATATTTTTTTCTGGCCCATTTTAGAATAGATACATACATGATGGCACCTTACCTGAACCTTGATATTTGTGTATTTCATCAGGATATGGATATTCTTGCAGATAACCTCAGCATAGTTATCGGTCTGAGGAAACTTAGTCTTAGACTCTTGAAGACCCTAAAAGTATTTCATTCCTCACAAAACTCCTCCCTTGATTCCTCATCTGCGATCATTTACATTTAAAGAAACCTTTGTTAGGTTGGTTGTAGGTTTATTTTCTAACCAAACACTTCTTCCACACATGGCTGATTGGCATTTTCCAGTGGGGAAGGTCCTGTTCATCATTGTTTAGCCATTTATTTGTCTACTAGCATGAGCTCATTGATGTTATTATGCCTGTTGTACTGAAATCTTCTGTTACTGCTTTTATTTGCCTTTGTTTAAGTCTTCTCTATTTTGCCAGTGGAAATTCCTTAAAGCTGGTTCCTATATCTTTTCCACACATCTCTACAATTTTATTTTTTAAGCACTTTCCTACTTTATGGCTCTCCAAGATATTTCAGACGTCTCTCCTAACTGCTCCAGTCCTGGAAAGAGTACTTTCTCCAAGGAGTTCTATTCCTTTTGGAGGAGAATGGTATTTAGAAACAAAGACACATATATTTAGTGTGATTAGTCCCTGGGCATATCATTGCTTCTTGGCCATTTCAGAAGATTGTGTTGAAGATAGCTTCCTATTTCCCTTCTTGTCAGCTCTTCTCCTCCTTTCTGGTAGGAACCAGTTTGCTTGTTCTTTGGTTTATTCATCTTGTGTTTCTTTATGCAAAAATTATAAAATGTACATGTTTTATTTCTTATATATTTACATTAAATGTAGGATTATATATAGATAAGAGAGATTCTTGTTTCTCTCTCCTGTGTATTCTTTTGTTTAGAAACAGCTGTCTGCCTCTTTATTATGCATACATACTGCTTATTAAGGTAAAATTTTGTGTTTGAACATTTGGGTAACTTCTAGTATTTTACAAATACAGTGGCTGCTATAATGTTAGGTTTGACACACAGCTATAAACTTTAACTGCTTAGTTTTGTGTTTTGTACTCCTTAAGTTTTAAATGTTTTTGTCTTATACTGAGAGTGATGTGTCGGTCTCCCAGTATGAAAGACTTCTTTGAGTTCTTTTTCACATCTCCTCCAGTTTCTGCTTCATATGAATAGAACTGGTATGTTAGATAGTAGATAACAATTTTACTTTCTTTATGAGTAATGGCTTTAAGAACCATAATTCATTTTTGTTTCATTTGGTGTTTTAAAAGCCCATTTCTACATTATTAACTTCCCAGGTCTTGATTTTTTGTTTTCATTGGTCTTGTTTGTGTTGCACCTATTTACTTTTAGACTTTGAAACACCATCTCTTCTGTATTATTTGTGTGTAAGAGAGGTGTATGTGGTGTGTGGGACATGTATATGTAGATGTGTGTGTACATGCCCATGCACACCATAAAGTCAGAGGTTTTTTGATGTTCTGTTCAGGTGTACTTTCGTATTCTCTTGGGATAGAGTCTCTCACTGAACATGGAGCGAGGCTGATGGATAACAGATCCCAGTGACTTACAGGTATTTAGTACCATGCTCAGCTTTTATATCAGTTCTGGGGAGTTGAATTCAGATCCCCACATTTTTACAACAGGCATTATGTTCCTAGCACCTGAAATATTGTCTGTCATCATCATAGATTGATGTTTTATCCTGTGAATCAGTTTAAAAATCTCGTTTCACCCCAGTGCAAGAGGAAGCTCTTAGCTTTCCCTCATACAACTTGATGAACTGAGGTGGGTTGATATGTGAGGGGTTCCTCACCTGAGGAGAAGGAGAGAAGGGAGAGTAGGACTGGGTTGGGAGGCGAGAGGGGGCTGTGATTGGGATGTAACTTAAATAAATAAATAAATAAGTAGATAGATAAACAAAACAAAAAATCTTATTTCTTCTTATTTGTAATTTAAGCTGATTTATACTTATAGGTTTTTTTTTTTTTTTGGTTTTTCGAGACAGGGTTTCTCTGTGTAGCCCTGGCTGTGCTGGACTCACTTTGTAGACCAGGCTGGCCTCGAACTCTCAAAGATCCACCTGCCTCTGCCTCCAAAGTGCTAGGATTAAAGGCATGCGCCACCACCACCTGGCTTGATTTATACTTGTTATCATTGATATATTTTTCTCAACTCTGTCATGTTATTTTCCATTATGGCTACTGAATGCCTTGTGGTATTTATTTATATTTTACTGATTTATTTTATTGATATTTTAATTAAAATTTAGTTTTGATACAAATATAAGTTCATATGAAATTAAAGCATGTAATTGATAAAATTGTACATTTTTGTTCAATTTTAACAGAATTACCACACATACTTATAATGGTAACATCTCACGAAACTGTAGTACATTATCATAATTGTGATATTACATTGTTATTGTCAAGGCACACAACATTTTACTCCACAAAGATCTTACAAGTTTCCCTTTAATAGTTACAGTGATTTTTCTACTATCCATAGTTTTTTCTTAAACCTTAGCAAGCACCTATAGATTTTTATATTTATTTTTAATCGTGCCATCAAGAACGTTATATAGCTGTAACTAGTATCTCAGTCCTTAGCTATCCAGGAGGCTGGAACAGGAGGACAGTAATGTCAGAACCTGCCTGGGCTAGAAAGTGAGCTCAAGGCCAAGCCAGGCAACATAATGAGAAGTTGTGTTTTAAAAAAAAGGAGTAAAAAGGGGGCTAGAGATATAGCTTCTGTAATGCTTAATACCCTGGATTCAATCCCCAGTTCTGAAAAAAATAAAATAATAACAAAAGAATGGTATATAATTGGAATTATAGAACCCATAATGTTGGCCCTCTCTGTCCCAAACATAACCCTTTAGAGTTCCATCCATGTTGTATTGATACTTCATTTGTTTTTATTGTTGAAAAGTGTTTCATAGTACAGATACACTACATTTTAATTAGCCATTCAGAGTCTGAAGGACTACTAGTTTCTTCCTAGTTTTTGGCTATTAAAATTAGAGCTAGAATATGGATACAGCTCAATAATAAAATGATTGCCCAGATCATGCAATTTGGAGCCAAATGGATGGAACTAGAGAAGCTCATCCTGAGTGAGCTAACACAGACTCAAGGATGCACATGGCATCTATCTATTCACTTATAATCGTATTTTAGCCATATAATACAGGATAACTATACTACAACCAGTGCACCAAAGGGAACATGAGCATAGACTTTGTTTCCTGTCAATGAGCAACCTTGCCCTGGTGGTGCTGCCTTACAGGCCCCAGTGTATGAAGAGGCTCTTGGCCCTCATATGACTACAGAACTGGGGTGGGGGACTGTTATGTAGGGACACTCCACTCCAGAGGAATGGGATGGAGGTGATATGGGGTAGATGGTGGGAGGGTGGGACTGGGAGGGGTGGAAAGAGGACACCTGTGATGCAGATGTAACCTGAAGTAATAAATAAATATTAAAAAAATGATTGCCTAGAATTCTGAAAACAGAAAGTTAAGGAAAGAGGGGGAAAATCTATAAGAACTCCAAAACAAAAACCAAGCAATCATATAAATAAGTAAAAGTTTTTAATAAGTATTTCTTTAAACAAGAGATACAATGATCAATACATTCATGAAAGGTTCAAGATCACCAATCTTACATAAATGCTAATAAAACCCCCAGCCTTACACATTCATTACAATGGCTATGATAAACACATGAGTGTACATGTACACATGTATACATATACATACATGCAGTCACACACATGCACAGGTACACACACTGAACAGGCAGCAAGTGTTGGTGGGTGTACAGAGAAGTTAAGACTTTTGCATGTGTGGTCTTAGGAGCTATAGCTATACATAATGTGTATATTTGGAAAATAGCATGATATGATTTCTTCAAAAATGAGAAGTGAAATTTTTATATAATTCAACAGTCCTACTTTTATTCACAACCCCATTATCCAAATTTAAATGAGGTCTATATAGGAGTTATTAGGCCATAATCAGAGATCTCTCTATATATATGCTTATTATAGCACCATACCAAAAGTGGGATCTGGTCAAGTCATCAGCAAATGAAAGCAAATGAAAGGACAGGTAAAAATATTATGTAAACAAACAGTCAACCATTATACAATTTTAAAATGTGGGAAAATTATGAAGCACTCTACAATATGGATAAACTTGAGGGCATTTTGCTAAGTGAAATGGGCCAGTCACAAAAAGACATGTTTGAGATACCTATAATTGTCAAATTCATAGAGATATAAAATAGAAGGGCAGTTGCCAAGGGCTGAAAAGAAAGGAAGACCGTGATATCACTTAGTGATTATGGAATTCATCTTCCCAAGATGAAGAGTTCAGAGATGGATGGTGGTGCTACTGTCACAGTATTATAAAAATACACTGAAACCACTGAACTATTCACTTAAAGCTTTTAGGATGCTAAGTTCTAGTCATATAAAAATAATTTTAAAAGGAAGATGTAACAAGACCTGGAAATCAGGGTAGAGGTGCTGCTGTGGATGATAGCTATTCATATGCAGGCTTTCATATGAATGTAGTTTTCATTTTATAGGGGAGGGGAATGTCCAGATTGCATATGGTAATTATATATTTAGGTTTTTATGAAGCTTTAAAAATTGTTTTCAGAGTTGCTATCTCCTTTAGCATTCCTATTAGTTATGCGTGTATGAACTTGTCTTTCTTCATCTTTGCCAGCATAAGGTGTTAGTACTATTGTAATTTTAGCCAACCTGATGGCTATGCTGTGATAAATCACTGTAGTTTTAACTTGCGCCTGTCTAGTCACTAGTGTTGTTGACCATCATTTCATATGATTGTTTTCTACCTGGATATCCTATTTAGCAATTGCTATTCATATTTTTACTCATTTAAAAATTGTTGAATTTGAGTAGAGAATTGTTTAGTTTGCATAATTAGTCTCTTGTTTTACTGTTTATAAATGTTTCTCCTTGTTTTTAACTTCTGAGTAGAGACTTTTGGAAAACAAAGTTTCAAGCTGTTGATATATCCCAACCAATCAGGAGTTTCTTGTAGCTGCTGTTATGAATTTAACTTTTGTTCTCAAGCCTGAGAACTTTTTATCTAACCTTAGTACTTGAAGGTCTCCTTGCATGTTTTTCAAAACTCTGAAATCTGTGGCCCTTTTCATTTTTTTCCTTTTTTTTAAATTTATTTTTTATTTCTTCAAGTTGCATCTCAATCACAATCTCCTCCCTACTCCCCCCTCCAGTACCACCCTCCCACCCTCTTCCCCCTCAACCCCCATCCTCTTCTCTTTTTTTTAAGTTTAAGGTATATCCTTTCCCCCAACATCTCCCCCTTTCAGTCCAACAAATGGTTCCTTCTCTTATAACAATAAATACAATACAAAACAACAGAAATAAATAGGCCACAATTATGAGAGTTATATGGCTTAGCATACATTCTCAATGTCCAGTCCCTATGTATTTGGCATCTGACTTTAACCTTCTACTAACTAACCATCTCCATGAGTTTACAGTTCCATATTTAACTCAGCTTTCATACTAATTTGCATCACAATTTTAAAAACACCTTCTTATATCCAGAACACCCTCTTGATTCCTAAACAACTCAAAATTTAACTATGAGACTCTAGTTATCTATTCTTCAACCACCTCAGAGACCTGAGAGGGATAAATATATCTGATTATAAGAATTGCAGAGCCTGCAGCTTCCAAAACTAAGAAATGACATACCAGTGGCTGCCTGGACAGTTCCAATTTTCTCTCCATACATTATAGCATCAATCTTCAGCCGTTTGGCCCATTTCTCTGACAGACATTAGTGGAAAGCCTTTCTCTTGGCAAGAAAAATCCCTTGCTTCAACTGTAGACAGAATTCTGTCCAAATAGGATAAAACTTGGAAGCAGGTAAGTCGACAGCCTATCTCTTCCAAGACAGGGTAGGCAAGTCCTTCATAATTCCTGCTTTACAATCAATGTATGGACTGGACATTGGGAATGTATGCTAAGCCATATAACTCTCATAATTGTGGCCTAATTATTTCTGTTGTTTCGTATTGTATTTATTGTTATAAGAGAAAGAGCCATTTGTTGGAGTAAAAGGGGGAGCTGTTGGGGAGGGTAAAGATATATCTTAAACTTAAAAAAAAGTAAGTGGATAGGGGGGTTGAGGAGGAAGAGTATGGGAGGGTGGGACTGGAGGGGAAAGTAGTGAGGGGACTGTGATTGAGATGCAACTTGAAGAAATAAAAAATAAATTAAAAAATATAAAAAAATCTTCTCAACCATTTTCTCTTTATTCCTTTTAATTTCTGTTTTTAGGTGGTTTTCTACTGTTTTCAGTTTTCTTTATTAAATTTCTCATTAAAATATATTCATTTTTCACAATATTAATTTATGTATTATGATATTAGACGTGAAACCCAAGGAATTTATACACGCTCATTAATCACTGTGCCAATGAACTATAACCCCAGCCATGTAGAAGGTATTTATGGCTCATTCTTAAATGTTTAAAAATCATATTCCTAATTCCAGGTAACACCTAATTCTATGTGCACTCATGTGTAAATATGTGTTTATATGTGTAGCTCCAGATGTTGGTTGATGTTATTTAATACAATTTAGTAACTTACCTTACACTGTAATACCTTACAGTTTCTCTTTTTGCCTTTGGCCCTGGTTACTCTGGAAGTTATAGTAGGAATGAGTGAGGAAACAAGTCTTTCCTCTCTGCCTAATGCCCCTCTAATTAAGGAAGGCAACCCTGATTGAGCCTTAAATTACTGCTATCATTTCTTTTTATTGTTAAAAGAAATTAAATCATCTGCCCAAACCCTGTAAATTTAAGAAATAGAAAAGGAGAACTGAGGCAGAAATGAGCCTTCCTCTGAAAGCACTCATTCTGTACCCTGAACTCACTGCAGCCATTGCCTGCCTTTCTTTCTGTTTGCTCTTTATATTAAAATATTTAATAAACACTTGAAATTATTTCAAACTACTAATACCAAGTGGTCAGGCATGAAATCATATACATACAAATAAAACTACATGGACTGAGCAGGTTGTGTTTATATGTTTAGGAGTGGCGTGTGTGTGTGTGTGTGTGTGTGTGTGTGTGTGTGCGTGTGTGTATGAAGCAACAATTAACGAAAAAGAGTCTAGAGGCTGTGAAGTTGATATAAAGCAAAGTGGAGGTGGGAAGGATGGGGAAATTATGTAATTGTAATATAATCTCAAAAAATAAAATAGTTCAAAAATTAAAAAAATAAATATGTAAACTAAATATAAAAATACAAAAAGTGAAAAAGTACATATTTCAAATCAATGTGGTTTTAGTGTTCACAACAATGTTTATTTGAGTGCAGTTCATTTTTTTTTGTTTAGAATTTATTTTATTTTTTAAAAATATGCCACATTTATGAGAGTTAAATGGCCCAGCATACATTTGCAATGTACAGTCCATACATATTTGGCCCCTGACTTTAACATTCTACCATCTAACCATCTCCATGAGTTTAAAGTTCTATATCTGACTCAGCTTTCATACTAACTTGCATCACTATTAAAAACATCTTCTTAGATCCAGAACACCCTCTTGATTCCTAAACAACTCAAAATTTAACTATGAGACTCTAGCTATCTATTCTTCAACCACCTCAGAGACCTGAGAGGGATAAATATATCTGATTATGTAGGAAGTGCAGGGGCTGCATCATCCAAAATTAAGAAATGACATATCAGTGGCTGCCTGGACAGTTCCTGTTTTCTCTCCATATGCTACAGCATCAATCTTCAGCCTTTTGGTCCTGTTTCTCTGACAGACATTGATTGTAGAGCAGGGATTATGAAGGATTTACCTACCCTGTCTTGGCAGAGCTAGGCTGTTGACTTCCCTGCTACCAAGTTTTGTACTTTTTGGACAGCAGTCTGTCTACAGTTGAAGCAAGGGGTTTTTTCATGCCAAAAGATAGGCTTGCCACTAATTCAACATCTCACACTGGAGATTCTTCGATGCTTATCTTCTACTTGGAGTAGAATAGGGGGTGCTGTCAGGAGCTGATATGTCTCGATATAAAAAAAAAATCTTAATTTAAGACAACATCTTTGAATGCCATATTCTGCAGATCTCTTGGGGTTTTTGAAGATGCCCTATCTATCTCTTGTATTTAGATAAGCAAATGTTGCTTGTCTCTTAACAACTTGATTTCTGAGTAGCTTAGAGAATATCTGTGATAGACTGTCATAGTAGCTAACAAAGTGACACGCTTCCATGACTAGGAGTTTGTATTTCTTAACTATCCTAAACAGTTTAAGATGGTTGGTATCAAGAGGCCAGAGCTTCACATTTCATTTTTAAGTATCTCTAGGTACAATACCATTAGGAAGCATTACCTTTAATTTTGTATCAATATACAAAGATCAATACCGATATAGACCAATACAATCTTAATTTTGCACAATATACAATGGTCCATACCACTTTAGCCAAATATAATACTAATTTTGTATCAATATACAAAAGTATAAGGGCATATTCAATAATCTGTCCCTTCTTCTTGGTCCTTCCCATACTATGTTTATGTCCCATTTTTCTCAAGTCCGTGCACTCCTACATAGGAGAGAAAGAAGGATACAGAAAAGGAAAAGAAGGAAGTCCATGGGCCTAACCTCCAAAACCCATTTAACAAGACCATTTAACAGCTTGTAGTCTCTTCCCCTAAATAACAAAGTTTTCTGTTATCTTTCAAATAACCAAAAGGGGGGGGGCGGAGAAACACCCTCCCCACCCTCTGGGGATGGGACGTTGTTCTCTTAAAATGACTTCCTGCTGATTTGGGTCATAGTAAACCTGTTTGGGGCCCGAACCAGAATGGAAAAATGGTTAAAAATGTTAGTACAGTCCTTTTATGTTCAGTCCTTTTTTGCTCAGCTGTTTAGATGTCCTAAGAAGTTTGTAGGCAGAAGCTGATCTTCCAGGCTTTACTGAAGTTCTGGCTGGGGCAGTGTGTAGAGCTGAACGATCTTAGCGATTTTGAGTTGTTGTGGTTGTAGACTTTTGATGGAAACAGCTATTGAGGGAGTCTGCAAGGCTGAATCATCTGGGCCACTCGTCTTCTTTGGTGTCTGATTCTGTTTTCTGTTGAGGTTTCCGTTGTCCAGTTTCCCTGGGTTCCTTGAATGGATGCTTTGATTCTCCTGGAAAGATAAGAACAGAGCCCTGCCTAATCCTAACTCTGGGACAATTACCCTTTTTTTTTGGGGGGGGGGGTCAGGTAATATTTCTCCTGAAGCAAATTTGGTTTTTTGACAATATATAAAGTATTATCTTTCAATCTGGGTTAAAGAAGAAATTATTTTGTTATTTTGGAGCTAAACAAGCCTTAGTGTATATATTTTGAGATCTCAAAGGACAATTTGTTTGTATTGAGTAGGCCTTTTGTAAGTAGCTTTTAAACCTAAGTCTTTCCAAATCCTATGTGTCTGTCTCTGCATTCTAATTATTGGGATCAAAGACCTGTGGTTCCCATATGAAGGATTAAAGATGTGCTCCACCACTCCTGGATTGGAAGTTTTTCTCTATTTAGAGTTTGTTTTGTATCAGGCTGACCTTGAGCTCTGAGATCTGCCTTTTTCTGTCTCTAGTGTGTTGGGATTAAGGGTGTATTCTTCTTGAATGATGGGATTAAGGGTGTGCACCCTCACCACCCTGTTCCGTGTAACTCTAGAATTTATATGACAACTTACTCTATAGTGCTCCTCCTGTCTCTGCTGAAGTTAAAGGCATGGGCTAACCCCACACATTTCATGAATTTTACCTTAGCTCTAAGTTTTTTCAACTCTTGGAGGTTTATAAAACCAGGTTGAATGGCTGTAACCTTTATTTTATTTACAGTGTTTTAAAATTGTTACCTTCTTTTTTAAATTAATAAATTTATTTGTTTGTTGCTTCAGGTTACATCTCTATCGTATTGTCCTCTTTCCCCGCTTCCCAACCCCACCCTCCCATCCTCTACCCCCTAATCCTTCCCTGTTGTTCCTCTGGGGTGGAGTGTCCCTACATAACAGTCCCTCGCCACAGTTCAGGAGTCATAGGAGGGCCAAGAGCCTCTTCATACACTGGGGGCCTATGAGGCAGTACCGCCAGTGAAAGGTGTCTCCTTGCTACAAAGGGAAAACTAAAAAAAGGCCAACAAACACACAAACCCACAAAAACAAAGAACAACAACAAAAGAAGAAAGGAAAAAGAAAAAGGAAGAAGAAAAAAAAGTCTATGTCCATGTTCCTTTTGGTGTTGGTTGTAGTACAGATATCCTGTATGATATAGCTAAAATCCTACTATAAGTGAATAGATGCCATGTGCATCCTTCTGAGTCTGGGTTAGCTCACTCAGGATGAGCTTCTCTAGTTCCATCCATTTGGTTGCAAATTGCATGATTTCATTGTTTCTGATAGCTGAGTAGTATTCCATTGTATAGATGTACCACAGTTTTTTAATCCATTCTTCAGTTGAGGGACATCTGGGTTGTTTCCAATTTCTAGCTATTACAAATAAGGCTGCTATGAACATAGATGAGGAGACTTCCCTATGACTCTGTGAGGTGTCCTTTGGGTGTATACCCAGAAGTGGTATGTCTATGTCCTGAGGCAAAGTTATTCCAAGATTTCTAAGATATCGCCATACTGACCTCTATAGTGGTTGCACAAGCCTGAGTGCAGTTCATTTTAAGAGGTAACTGTGGCTCGGTAGTGCAAGCCATTAATTTTAGCACTAGGGAGGTAGAGGTAGGTAGATCTCTGTGAATTCCAGACCAGTCTGATTTACACAGTTCGTTCTTGGACAGTCTGGGCTATACAGTGAGACCCTATCTCACAAAACAAAACAGCACACAGGCACACACACACACAAACTAGCTTAAAACAAAAAAGGAGTAACTATGTATCAGAGTTTTATTTTTGTGTGGTGGTACAAGTTCACTCATTTTCCCTAAAATGCAAACATTTATAGTTAGACTTCATCTGTAGTGCCAAAGCATGGTTTGAAAGAGCCATCCTGGCCTGCCTGCTTGAATGTCCTGGGGCAGTGTCTTTACTGTTGTGGTTTCCAGGTTATTGCCAAGAGATTTGCCTTCAGATTCTTTTCAGGTGCTATTGAAATATACCTCATATATGCCTGGGTTGCCTCCCATTGGATTTTCTTCATGAGCAATTCATAGACTGTTTTCTTCTGTGATATTATTTTCCCATATACACTCAGGAAAAGCTTTTCCACTCAATGGGGCTCACGAGTCTTGACTGAAGTACTTCAAAAAATAGGTCTAGTTTATGCTTTTATAAAAACAAGTGATGTCTGAGCGACTCCTAGCTTGTAACAACAAAGATGTCTGAGCCTTTCTAAGGCAAGGATTGCTGAAGAAGACACTATTGTATTCTGTTCTTCACTCAAGATGACCAGGATGTGTCATCCTCGCTTTGCTGAAAGAGAAGTTGCTATCTTGTGGAAATAGACTGGTGTGACTGGGAGAAAAGGCTTGTGGCAGGTGGGAGTTGTGATGTAGGGACTAGAGCTCAGGGTACTTGGTGTCTTCCATTTATAGTCCTTCACGGAGACAAGATGGACTTTTTTTCTTAGGGGAAAATGCTGTTAGGTCTTATGATGTACTTGGAAATAATTGAAATATATTATTAAGATGAACACTCCTAATTATTGGAATTCTTGAACTTGGAATTTGCATTTAGATTTGTCCTGAGTGTGACCCTTATTAACATAGTTTTTGGTTGCTCAACAAAAACCAAGGTGCATCATCTTTCATCCCAAGCACCCTGGGTAGAATTTCCTGATTGCATTCAGGTGGGATAAGTAATGCTCAGTGTGGGCCAGGTAGAAGGTTGAACATTTAATTTGCCCTGTGAAAGGCTTAGCACAGGTTATTTATTCAACCAAGTAGTGACAAAGGTTTGGGCAATGGATCCCAGGTCCCCTTCCCCTGGTGGGCTAAGAGAGAAAGTGTGCTATGGACTTACATTTTGCTTCAGCATTGCTTTCTGTATGAATATATAACATTGGATTCAACATTGGTTCATTTTCTCTCATCTCTTTCTATTCTTTTTTTTTTTGTTGTTTGTGTATGATTGTGTGCGTGCATGCGTTCAAGTGTATGTGCAAGGATATGTATTCCATGGTACACATGTGGGTAAGAGGGCAATCTTGGCTATTGGTTCACATCTATCTCCAACTTGTCTGAGACAGATTCTTGTTTGCTTCTGTGTGTGCTAAGATAATAGACATGCACTGCTGAATGTCTAGTTTTACATAAGTTGTTGGGATCCCAACTCAGGTCCTCTTTCTTGTATGACAAGCACTTTATCCACTGAACCATTCCCCAACCCATATCTTTTCTTTCCTGACAGTGTTTGACTTCAATTATAAAATTGTGCTTTGGAGTGCAGATTTTGAGAGTGCGTAAGACCATGAAGTGTCTGTGGTTCTTTGAAAACCACAATGAAAACTTTTGAGCAATTTATTCACATATTAAACAGAGCTTTTTAAAAAATTCTTTTTCTTTTTTATGTTTATTTATTAGTTCAAGTTACATCTCCATCACAGTCCTCTCTCTCTACCCCACTCAGTTCCACTTTCCCACCCTCCCCACCTCTTCCACCTGTCATACTCCTCCAGGGTGGGTTGCCCTTACGTATCAGCCCCCCTCAGTTCAATAGTCATATGAGTGTTAAGAGCTTCCTTTTGCACTGGGGGCCTATATGGCAACTGCATTAGGGCAAAGTGTCCCACTAACAGGTAACAAGGTCTATGTTCCTGTTCCTTTTAGTGTGTTGGTTTGTAGGACAGTTATCCTGCACTACATGGCTAAAATCCAATTATAAGTGAATAGATGCTATGTGCATTTTTCTGAGTCTGGGTTAGCTCACTCAGGATGAACTTTTCTAGTTCTATCCATTTGTCTGTGAATTGCATCATTTCCTTGTTTCTGATAGTTGAGTAGTATTCCATTGTGTAAATGTACCACATGTTTTTTTTGCTTTTGTTTTGATTTTTTTTTTTTACACATTCTTCGGTTGAGGGACATCTGGGTTGTTTCCAGTTTCTAGCTACTACAAATAAAGCTGCTATGAACATAGATGAGGAGATGTCCTTGTGTATTGGTGAGGAATTGTTTAGATGTATACCCAGAAGTGGTATGGTTGTGTCTTGAGATAGAGCTACTCCAAGTTTTCTAAGATATTGCCACACTGATTTCCATAGTGGTTGTACAAGTTTGCACTCCTCCAGCAATGGAGGAATGTTCCCCTTTCTCCACAACCTTGTCAGCATGTGCTGTCATTTGAGCTTTTGATCTTAGCCATTCAGACAGGAAAACAGAGCTTTTTAATACCTGCATTAGAGTGGTTATGGAGACAACATGATCAATACAGGTAGACATTAACATACAACAAACAAATAGCAAGTTTCAATAAATTATCACATCAAATAATCTCTCCTATCTAAATCATGCGTGGTACTAGGAAATTCCTAATTATCAGAAATTGATATACTACCATTTTGTGATTGTTTTCCATTTTCCTTTTTTTATTTAAATTGAAAATAAAATTTTCCCAAAATATATTCTGCTTACACTTTCCTCCTCTCCCAACTCCTCCCAGAATCTTTCCACCTTCCACTCACCTAACTCTGTACGCTTTCTTTCTCTCTGTCTTTAAAAATAATCAAATGAACAAAAACAAACAAACAAGACCACCCCAACACAAAAATGAAAACCAAAATATACAAGCAAAACAAAAGATCAATACAATTTTTAAAAATGCCCAAATAAAGCAATATGAGACAAAAAGTCTACAAAAATATTATTGAATTTGTTTTGTGTTCACCAACTACTCCTGGATACAGGGTCTAACCTTAAGTGTGATTAATATAACCAGTAATATTTCATTGGAGGAACTAAATTTTCCTTTGCAAGGGAGTTTCAGTTGTATGCAGTTTCCTAATTAGGGGTGGGAGCTATGTCCACCTTCCTCTCTTAGTTTTGGGACCCTGTATGACTTGAGCCTATGCAGGCCCTGTGTATGCTGCCAAAGTCTCTGTAAGTTTATATCAGTCCTCTTTTGTCTGGAAGATGTTGTTTCTTTTGAGTCATCTATTACCTCTGTCTCTGACAATCTTTCTACTTCCTCTTCTGCATAGACACCTGAGCCTATTTAATACTGAGTGCTCCAAAGTCTCTTATTCTCTGCACATTGTCCAGTTCTGTGTCTTTATGTTGGTTCCCATCTACTGAAAGAAACTTCTTTGATGATTCTTTAGCGAGACATTTATCCACAGGTATAGCAGAATGCTATCAGGAATCATTTTCTTACTATGGTTGCAAAATCCTAGCACTTGGTTTTCCCTTAGGCCCATGGCCTATGCATTCTCAAGTTCCTTACTATCTTAGCAATGTCATGCATGGGTTTCATCTCATATAATGGCCCTTAAATCCAATCAAAGAGTGGTTGGTTACTCTTACAACTTTTGTAACACTTTTATGTTACTATTGCACCAGCATATCTTGTAGGCAGATGTATGTCCCATGATTTGTGGCTGGGGAAATGATTACCTTTTTCTTTTGGTAGTATGCAGAGTACCTTCCAGTACCATGAATGCTAATATACTACTAATTTTAGGGGTGCTTAGAGTGACCCTGAAACTGATAACACTTTTTTGGGAAGTCTGTGAAACAAATTTTGTTTCTAAAAAAAACCCCTAAAAATATTATTGCATGTTTGTTTGTGCGCAACTATGTATGAGTGTGGATGTGCATATGCCACATTGCATGTGTACTGCCATGTACATGTGGAGGTCAGAAGGAAAACATGTAGGAGTTGTTTCTCTTTTTCTGCTGTGGAATTTGAGGATTGAAGTCAGTTCTAGGCCACAAATACTTTTACCCACTGAGCCATTCTGCTGGCTCGAATTTTGTATTTTGTTTTAACACCTGATAGAATAGTTTGGAGAAGGTGCGCAACAGAATTCCAACAAAGCTAAATGTTCCATGTTCCTTCCATATGATCCTATATGTAACTGAACTTTAGAAGCATAACTGTGAACAAACTTAGATTACATGGGGCAAGACTTTCAAAGTCACATTACACTTGAGTTAGGAAAGCATTTAGTAGCTATTCTGCCTTGTATTCACCATATACCTGGCACAAATTTCAGAGAGTTAACAGTTTAGAACAAATTATTCACAAGCTGGGGAGAGGGTTCATTTCGTTAACAGCTGACATTGCTCTTGCTGACTGACATTCAATCCTCAATACCAATGAAGGTAGCTTACAACTGCCTTTAACTCCAGTTACAGGGAGATTTAAAGGCTCTGGCCTTTGTGAGCTGTAACCACACTCTTCCCCATATACAATTAATAATAAATAAATAGAATTTAACGAAAAGATTAAGGTACCTTAAGCTTAGTTTTTATCTTGTTTTTCTAAGAAGAAACATGAGAAGAAAATTGATATAAAATGGGAAACTTTCTTGGACTTTCATTTAGGCAAGTCCATTTTGGTGGTGGTGAAGAATTTGAATCTCGGATTTTTGTAATTCAGCTCCCCCTTGTAGTCTTGACCAGTTATTTTACTCTGTGCCTTAGCATCCTTATTCATATCACTGGGGACCCTGACATTGCACTGAAGGGTTATTAGAACTATCTTGGGTAATTCACTTTATTCATTGCCTAGGACTTCCATGTTTGCTATTATTTTTTATCTCTACCAACAGCCAGGAGGATTTTCTGTATGGGTATTAGCTAATTAAAACTATTCAAAGTTAATGAGAACCCTAATGACACAATGAGTCATATTTTGGCTGCCTCAGACCTATGTGACCTTCGGTACTTGCAGAATAAAGGCTGTTTTTGTTTAGCTAACCTATTTATTATTGACGTTGTCCCTTGCCTCTTTGGTTTCAGTATTCAGGATTCCACACTGAAAGATCGGAATCTGACCATGACAGCCAGTGGGGTGGAAGTCCCCTGACTGATGCTGCCTCCCCTCAGCTCCTGGACCCAGAGAGACCTGGCTCTCAGCACGAAGTGTCCTGTGCCTACAGGCAGTTCCCAGATCGCAGTTCTCTCTGCTATGGCTTTGCACTGGACCATTCCAGGCTGGTGGAGGACAGGCATTTTCATACCCAAGCCTGTGAGGGAGGCCGCTGCGAGGCAGGCCGGTACTTTTTGGGAGCCCCACCTTCTGGGAGAGATCCCTGGTGGGGCTCTCGAGCAGCCTTGCCACTTACCAAGGCCTCCCCCGAGAGCAGAGAAGCCTATGAGAACAGCATGGCACACATCACCTCTGTCCACAGAATCCACGGTAAGAGCTTGAAGGACACGAGATTCCAGGCTGTACACTGGAGGAACTGATCTCAGTGATTTTCTGCCTTTGATTTATAGAAACCCACACCAGTGGGATTTTAAGAATTAAGTCCATTCAGGTTAACTCTATTTATTTTGGTAGTGCTAACATATTTGTGACAGACAAGAAAGAAAACCTATTTCTCAATTTAAAGCCACAAAGAGTAGAAATTAAGCATCGGTAATTTATAAATCTATTGAATTTATAGTCATAGTTAGAATTTACAGTGTCATTCTCAGTATCCTCACACAGCTGCTTTTTATCAGTGAGAGTACTCTTGTTATGTTGGAAATGGCAGTCTTTGTTTAGTGGACTATGGCTTTGCTCAGAGATGTTTAGCTACTCTGGGAATCAAGTACTAGTATCTGTTTCCCATCACTATGACAACCAAAACACCATTTTGAAAGATAGAAAAACTACCAGGAATTTCACATTGGGATAGTTACACAGCTTTGCCCTCCCAGACAAATGGACACTACTGTTAAAGCTTTGATAATTGGTAATACTTTCTTCAAACTAAATTATTCTGTAAATAACAAAGTAAATTACTTTAATAATTACTTTCTTCAAAGAAAATGAGTTAAGAACAGTCTATTCCGATCATTCCAAATGTGGATCTAGGTGGATCTTTTATAATCTCCCCGTTTTATTAAAAGTCAGTGACATTATCAAGGTCCTTTTAATATTCTCTAGCTCTTAGATTGAGAAATGTACTAGATCATGTTGCCTTACACAAACTCCCCATTGCAGTTTCTTTGGGTCTTTGATAATCTCTCTGTTTTATTAAAAGTCAGTGATATTATGAAGGCCCCCCTTTTTTTTTAAAATAAATTTATTTATTTATTTATTGCTTCAGGTTACACCTCCATCATAGTGTCCTCTTTCCACCCCTCCCAGTCCCGCCCTCCCACCCTTTACCCCAGAACCCTTCCATCCCACTCCTCTGGAGTGGAATGTCCCTACTTAACAGTCCCCCGCCCCAATTCAGAAGTCATATGAGGGCCAAGAGCCTCCTCATACACTGGGGGCCTACAAGGCAGCACCACCAGGGAAAAGTGTCTCATGAAGGCCCTTTTAATACTCTCCTGCTCTTAGCATGAGAAATGTACTAGATTATGTCTCCTTATACAAAGTCCCCATTGTAGATGGTTCAATGAGCAATTTTAACTTCTTTCCATTGTTGGCTTTCATTTTTTTTCTGCTTTTCCTTTGAGTAAACAATCTGTTATGAACCAAGGAACATTTCTGTAGTCTGGTAATGAAAACCCAGGGCAAAGGGCAATAACTTGCCAGATAAAGGAGAGAAGCAATATTCTGGCTTAACCTATATGGGCTGGAAGAAAATGTTAGAAATAGAAAAGAAAAGAAGTAATGGTCTGTGATACAATGTTCTTCTGTGGCATTCAGCAGTTTACACTGCTCATATATCTCCACCTTCTTTTATTTTTCCCATTTATGTTTATTTCAGACAGAGGATAATTCAGTTTATGAAATACATTTTGCATGCATTACTTGTCACTGTTAGACCTGTCTTTTTGGTTCAAAACAAATTGCTATAAAATGCTAATATTCATTTATTCAAGGCCTTGAGTTCTGTTTCTGTTTCATAAATAACCAGAGTTTCCATTGCTACCTCTGAAGCTAACATGATTACACTACTATTGATAACAAAGTATTTATATTTTTGATTATGACAAGATATCTCTGCAGCTATATCATCTATCCATCCACACACACACACACACACACACACACACACACACACACACACTTGTATACAAACATTTTTTATCAATTCCAAATTTTCTAAAAACTAACATTAGAGCTTTAGTGTATTTCCATTTAAAATAAACTGAGAATTATTAAAAATTTCAATCACTTATTTAAAATATAACAGTTCAGCTTATACAATTGCTTTATTTAAATTAAACTGAAAACATTTTTCTGTGTATCCATATAACATGACAGTGTTCTAGCACAAACCAAATTGTATTCATCTTCTTCATAGTATTTATAGATGTGTAGGTACAAGAGCTTATAAACATGGAGAAATATGAATGTACTTTACAGTTTCTCAACTTGTGAGGTTTATCGTCTAAGAAATATTTTATAAATATTATCTGCAATTAAAGTTCACCAAATACATATTAATTTAATATATATCTGAATTTTAGTACAAATGTAATTCTATAATACAGGTCTGTTTCAATTTCCAATATTGCATTAAAATAAAAGATGTAAGATTTTTTTTTTCTAGGAAACAAATGCACGTGTGTGTGTGTGTGTGTGTGTGTGTGTGTGTGAATTTTGACACAACCTACTTTTCACTTTTTGTGATGTAGGTCGAGGTCACTGGGATGAAGATAGTGTGGTCAGCTCTCCAGACCCTGGGTCAGCCAGTGAATCAGGTGACCGATACCGCACTGAACAGTATCAAAATAGTCCACATGAACCTAGCAAAATTGAAACTCTCATAAGAGCCACCCAGCAGATGATTAAAGAGGAAGAGAACAGACTACAGCTAAGGAAAGCCCCACCAGACCAACTGGCTTCTATTAACGGAGCTGGAAAAAAACACTCCCTCTGTTTTGCCAACTATCAACAGCCCCGACCAGCAGGAGAAGTCTGCCACAGCTCTGCTCTTGCCAGCGCTTCACCATGTGATCATATCCAGCAGAGAGATGGAAAGATGCTCAGCCCTCATGAAAATGACTATGACAACAGTCCCACTGCACTGTCTCGGATAAGTAGTCCCAGTTCTGATCGCATTACAAAGTCCAGTTTAATCGTGGCTAAAGACTATCTACATTCAGATATGTCTCCTCATCAGACAGCAGGAGACCATCCTGCCATCTCTCCAAACTGCTTTGGCTCTCACCGGCAGTATTTTGATAAGCATGCCTATACATTAACTGGATATGCCCTGGAGCATTTATATGACAGTGAGGCTATTAGAAACTATTCCTTAGGCTGCAATGGCTCACATTTTGATGTAACTTCCCATCTAAGGATGCAGCCAGACCCAGCACAAGGACACAAAGGAACATCTGTCATAATTACCAATGGAAGTTGATACTTTTCTAAAATATTTTGTTCTTCAAGGGTCTCTGAAACATATTTATAGTTTAATACCCCATTAGCAGCATATACCATGCCACAGATTGTTAGAAAGTCTAAGTTAAAATTCCTGGCTATTTGACATGAGTTCCTGTGAAATCAACAAAAACATAGCACCATCATACACATGTAAATGAGCTAAAATGAATACAGAAATTGCCCACATATTATAAAGGAACCATAATAGATATATTTGAATTGAAAATTACTAATGAAAATTAAGTTTATTTAACACATGGAAATGGCTGATGAATGAAACCATTGTGTTGTGACAATCTAGTAGAATTTATACACACAGTTCATACGCTCTTTACACTTTCATGAATAAAAATACTCAAAATGGGTACTTTTCCTTACCTACCACAAAAGGCTTCTTAAGGAAATAACTGTTCCCAAAACAACTAAGGATGAGAGAGATATATCTTGTAAACCATTTTCTTCTTCATAGTTTCAAACTAGCCCACTCATTTGGTACAGGCATAAATTAGATAAATGGTTCTAGCTATGATTCACAAATGTGTTTTCACCTGGTATCTATTACAAGAAATCAGGAAAAGGTGATATTACACCTTGCTTTAGAGTTATCCAGGGTTTCACTGACACCATAGTAAGAATTTTTCTAAGTTACAGCAATGAAATGTTGGAAAATCCATAAAAAATATCATCTACTTAATGTTAAGTGGCTCAGTGAAGGAAAGGGCAGAACAGAATAGAATGATACTAAAAACTTTTAAGGCTGAGGGCAAATAAACAACATATTGGGAGCTAGTATACAAAAGACACTAAATGAGAAACTTTTGGGGTTTTTTTGTTGTTTGTTCATTTGTTTATTTGTCTTTTGTTTTGTTTTTGAGACAGGGTTTCTCTGTGTAGTCCTGGCTGTCCTGGACTCATTTTGTAGACCAGGTTGGCCTTGAATTTGCAGTGATCCACCTGTCTCTGCCTTCCAAGTGCTGGGATTAAAGGTGTGTGCTACCATGCCTGGCTAAGTGAGAAAAAGGCTAGGCTCACAACCAAAAATATAAGAAACTTGAAGCAGTTCACCCAGACAAAATGCTGATAAGTGTAAAAGTAACTAAGGAAGATCTGTAAAATACTACAGGGCAACAGGATATGTATTCAAAAATGTTTCAAAGCACAGATATTCCAGTGTATCAGTAAGTGGAGAGCCTCTTGAGAAAGTCTAAGATAAAAGCTTAGATAGATAGACAAGTCATTCAAAGGGTGCATGAGAAAGCCACAGGAAAAATGTTGACTTCCTTTGCTATTTGTAAACAAATGAAAACAGCACACTTGCTCATGTGGTACAATTGAAAGTCCAGTGAACTGTATGCCAAGATTTCCATCCTGACTTTGCATGTCACTTAATTTTGGAATCACAGATGCATCACTCACAGTCCATGTGCCTCGGTTATCTGATATGAAAGGCAGCATTTGTACATGGTTCTGTGATTCATTGGTACAGTGGAAGTAAACTAGTAAGCAGTTAAATCCCTGCTATGAGTTTTCGAGACTGGTGGTTCGGGATTTTCCATACACTCTTTCCATAAAGAAGACTAAATACATTGTTGCTTAAGAGACATATAGGTCCTTTCAGGCAAGAAGAGCTACAGTTAATTTTCTTAGATGCAGCCAAATGTAGGTGGTAGAAATTTATGAGAGGGAAGAAAAATAGTAAAATGTATTTAATGCACTATTCTCTAGTACTCAAAGAAAAATGACATTCATGGTTAGAAAAGTTTCATAGATAATATTTTTTAGAATTCCCATGCCTGTTACTATTGCCATATTTAAGGGGAATGTACTGGAAGGACTTGATAACTATTAAAACATTACATGGCACTGGACTCTCAGGGATTAGTACTGTATTTTCATCACTCGACACAATCATTTAGTGACAGTCTGTATGAAAACAAATTGAGAGTTGAATATTGGATTGTTTGTACATGAGAGAAGAGGCTACATTAAGTTAAACAACTATTTCTTGGGTGTAATAGAACAGCGTTGTCAAAGAAAATGAAGACAGGTGCAAGTCAGTGAGAAAATAGTTTATGTACTTAAATATACTTTTAAAATGTTCAAAGGACAATGAAAATTAAATTTTGAGCTCCATAAGAAAAATATTCAGTAATTTTGAGAAAATTATTTCTGAGAAACACACAGCACAGGTGATTTGGATAACATTTCAACATGAAGAAGGTTTTCAGGATGGTGCAGGTTTTGCAGAATTTGGCAGATCAGATACAAATATTTGATAAATATATATTTTGGGCAGAAAATCTATACAAGTAGATTATATTGCTGGGTAGGTATACATTAATGCATCAGAGGTACCTTCTGAGTGATGCTTGTCATTAAAATAATTCCAGTGGAGTTTTATGTGGAGGATAACTCATACAAGAATAAATTGTGACTTCCACAGACAAAGCCTAATAAGGAGAAACAATGCTTCCCAGAATGCCATAGCTAATATTTTTTAAGGAAGACAGAACCATCTACATTACATTTTGATTTTCAATGTTAGTAGAATGACCCACTTAAAATATACAATTAATTTATTTAATTAAATAAATGTCAAATTTGCAGTGGCAGTTTTATAATGCTTCATATAATGCCCCATAGACTCACAATGTATATAGCTTACATTGTTTTTCAAAATGGCATGGTTATTATAAATGACCCAAAGTTAATTGACCTTTTGCAACTAGATGACTTCTTTCTGTTCATGTAAATGTGTAAAATATATTTGTAATCTACATTATTTTGTTATGTACAGGAACGTATTTGCTCATAAAGGGTGTGTTATCTGTGTCTTAAAAATGGGATGTAAAATAAATACATTCCTAGTAACTTAATTAAAATTAACTTTAAATTCACTTCATTTTTAATCCTTGATTTTCCTAACTTTGCTAGGGAAAAAAAAAAAGGAAAGCCTGAGAAGCATCTTTCCTTTTATCACTTTGGGGACTCATAAAAATATGTTACATCCAATTATACCAATATAACACACACACACACAAAGCCCATTCTATCTGGAAATAGTAAGAATATCTCTGATGCCCATTTACTTACTTTACTAAGATAAAATTTAAAACTAAGGATGACCAATGAAGCATGTTTCCCCGATTTTCCCTGGGAAAATTCTGTTAAAATTATTATTGAAAACATACAGTTGATGTATTCTTTTTGGATTTATTTTTAGGATCAGAGACACTGTAGGTCAGACATTTATGTGTGCTTCAGCCCCACAAATCTTTTAATATCACATGCCAAATCTAATGTGATGGCTTTTTAAATTGTACTTGCCTGTACTAGACACTATGACAGAACTGATAGGACATTCAAAACCAGACAAGCTGTAATAAATGATTCCTTCAGTATTTATATAGAAAACCACTTATTATTTCCTGGTTATAGTTTATAGGGTTAAAGTATTCCCAGAGAGTACTGTTCTTAATGCTATCTGTACCCTGCTCTTACATACTGCTTTGGGGACACAGAATCCCATTTAAAATAAGCTTTAATGGGATCGCCTAAAAAAGATAGTATGTTCCATTTCCTTTTCTTTTTCGAAAATAGAGTTTGATTTTAGTACAAGATTGTTTGGAAAATATGAATAGATACTTTAAAATAAAATGAAAGGACTCCCATTCAACATCTAGATCAAGTAAGTGATATTATAGCTGAAAACACTATGAATACAGACTTGCTATTTTATAATTCTGTCTCTTGCTCTGTATCTGTTTCTCTCTCTCAAAACTGGCTAATGATTAAGCTATTTGTATGATCTATTAATACTAACAGTAATTGGGAGTGACAGTAAAAACTGAGTACTTGACTGGGAATCATTCATCTTGCCTGGTGTAGCTTACACTGTGATACAGTCCTTGTTAAAAGTTTTGAATATCTGGATTTGACTTCTTAGTTCACTCAAATGGTAGATGTAGACATCCAGCTTTCTGAATGACTTAAAAAAGAATATAAGTCCTCCAAATAAGTAATTGAGCTTATTGTAAATTTACATTACCATGTAAATGTCAGATTTTTGTGAATAAGTATTTCACTGTAGGTAAAATCTGTTGGTTAGCTCTTTCTGTGAAAATACATGGTAAATAAGATGTTCTAAATTTTAAGTGGGTGACAGAACAGCTGTGATACATGCAAGTGTATCATAAATTAAAAATGTCCTTGGGGGAAAGTTTTGTGTGGTACTTTTTTGTGCACAAAGGTTGTACGGGTAGTGCTTAAATTCAAAAGGTAAGATGACACTCAATTCCATATAGACATTTGTTTCGAGCTCCTTCTCTAAGAATATGTGGAGAAAATACACACAAACACACACACACACACACACACACAAACACACACACACTATGACTTTTATCTTACTTTGAGGATTTAAAAATGTGCTATATGCAATATGAATGTATGATGATTCGCACAAGAAATTGCAATTGATAATTTTAAACTAAGCATTGTAGTTTTATTTACTGGGTTTTGCTATGTGAACTTGCCTTCATAAACTGGCTAAGAGGACTTTGTCCTAATCTTATCTTAGGCAAATCTAATCAATTTCTACCCAATAATTATGTATTTACATTTCAAAAGAAATTAAATTGGCAAGGACAATGTTTTTTTTTTTTTACAATAATTGTAACTCCTATTCAAAGGAACAGATTTCAAAAAAGGAAGAGTCACTTCCAGAAAGATAAAATATTTTATGCTTGTTTTTTTGACTGACATGCTATAAAAAGGATTATATTTGTGAAAGAAGATACTGGTTCAAAATACCTTCTTGCAATGTATAGTTTTTGGTGATATTGTAGTATAAACTTGTAATCTGAACTTTTACTTTGGAATGTAAAGTAGAAAATAATAGCTATGTCAATGATATCTTGTAAAGTGTCCACATTTATAATTATTTATATTGTAAATAGCTTTCTGAAGTAAAATTGAAGTAAATGTGCATAAAATGTATTTATTATGTGAGGAATTTTTGGTTTAAAATATAGTTACCAATATGCAGTTTGAGTCTGAATTATTCATTGAAAGAAGAATCTTTACAGGACAAAACAGATTTGCCAGCCAGACTGGTGCTCTATCAAAATGACAGCTATTTTAGCTCTGGATTTGGTTGGGTTGGGCAACTCTCTGTAAACACTCCCACCATACACAGAGACCCAGTAGGAGAACCTTATGCATGCACAGTAACTATTCCACTAGGGGTCTATTTTGTTAAATCCCAGAGCATGATTTCTTATTGTGTCTTCATGATGTTTTCAGCAGAACTTCCTTTTTACTTTTTCTTTTATTGAAAAAAAATATATTTTCATACAATATATTCTGATTATGCCTACTCCTCTCAGTTTCTCCCCACCTTACTTCCCATCTAGATCAACACCCTTTCTGTCTCTCATTAAAAAGCAAACAAGTATCTAAGCAATAATAATAAAATAAAATAAGATAAATAAAAAAATCAAATCAGAATGCGAGAAAGCAAGTAAGATAAAGAGCCAAAGCAGAAAGCACAAGAACTGCGTATAGACACAGAAACACACACATTCACATGCTCAAGAAAGGGATCTCATACAAACCCAAAGCTGGAAGCTGCAATATATACACAAAGGACCTATTATATAAAAGAAAATTTCCCAAAACTAAAAAACAAAAACCAAAACAACAGCAACAATAAAACACCCTGACTTAAAAGTATGTGGAAAAGAACTTACAAAGATGCCGTGGAGTTCATTTGTGTTGTCCATCTACTGCTGGGCATTGGACCTGACTTTAAGAGTGGTTTGCTTCTCCAGTGAGATTTCTTTGAAGAAAATTTTCATTTCTAAGTGGCTATCAATTAGAGCCACTTCTGGGATAGGGATGGGGGCTTGTATCCACATCTCCTCTAACTCTAGGACCCATCTGATACAGACTCATGCAGGACTTGTGCATCAACAGAACTTATTCGGTATTTTTTTTTTTAAGTACAAAATTCAAAGGTACAAGTTACTTCTTTTTTAAATTTAATTAATTTACTTTTTAGTAAAGTTAAATAATAAATTCAAGTTAAATCTCCTTTACAGTCCCCTCCCTCCACCCTTCTCGGCCCCACACTCCCACCCTCTCCCTTTTCTCCCAGAACTCATAATTCTTTTTTTGAAAAATTAGGCAGAAATTATGAAAATTTTAAGGTATAACATACATTCCCAATGTCCAGTCCATACATATCTGGCAACTGATATTAAAATTCTATTATCTATCTGTTTCCAGAAGTTTAACATTCTATATCTAACTCAATTTCCATCCTAACTTGCATGGAAATTTAAACAACCTAAAAACATCTTCTTAGACCTAGAACATCCTTTTAATTCCTAAACAACTTAAAATTTAAGTGTGAGATTATCACTATCTAGTCTTGAACCACTTCAGAGACCTGAGAAGGATAAATATATCTGAATAAACAGGAAGTACAGAGCCAGCAGTTTCCAAAACTAAGAAATGATAGACAACTGCCTGGACAGTCCCCAATTTCTCTCCATATATTAGAGCATCTATCTTCAGCCTCTTGGCCCAGGATCTCTGACAGACATTAATTGTAAATCAGGAATTGTGGAGGACTTGCCTACCCTGTCTTAGCAGAGCTAGACTGTCAACTTACCTGCTTCCAAGTTTTGTCCTGTTTTGACAGCATTCTGTCTGCAGTTGAAGCAAGGGATTTTTCTTGTCCAGTGACAAACTTGCCACTGATGCAACCATCTACAAATGGAGATTCTTTGATGCTCATCCTCTACTTGGAGTAGAATAGGGTTGCTATCAGGAGCTGACATGTCTCAATATCAAAAAAATCTTAAAAAAAAACTTCTTTGAATGTCATATCCTACAGATCTCTTGAGATTTTTTAAGACCACCTACCAATCTCCATATATTTGGATAAGCAAATGTTGCTTTTCTCTTAGCAACATGATTTCTGGTTAACTTAGAAAACCTCTGTGATAAACTATGCTAGGACCTAACCAAATGATATGTTTGAATGACTATTAGTTTACATCTCTTACTTATCCTAAACAGTTTGTGACAGTTGTTATCAAAAGACCAAAACTTCACATTTCATTTTTAAGCAGTACCTAGGTACAATACATTAAAAAGGGTTAACCTTAATTTTGTATCAGTATACAAAGATCAATACTGATATAGCCAAATATAATCTTAATTTTGTTTCAAAATACAAAGATCAATATCAATGTAGACTTAATTTTGTATCAATATACAAAGATATAAGAACATATTCAATAATCTGTCCCTTTTTCTTTATCATTCCTATCTATATCCCATTTTTTGTTTGTGAGCCTAGCCTTTAACGGCTGAGCCATCTCTCCAGCCCTATATCCCATTTTTTAAAAAGCCTTTTCACCTCTAAATAGGAGAGAAGGAAAGATACAGAAAAGAAAAAGAGAGAAATCCCTGTATCTAGCCTCCAAAACCTATTTAGCAAGACCATTTAATAATTTGTAACCAATACCCTTAAATAACAACAAACATCTATAACCCATCAAATGACCAACGCAGGGGGAGGGAATCTTACCCCCCGTTCTGGGAATGGGATGTTGCTCTCTTAAAATTACTTCCTGCTGATTTGGAATGTAGGGAACCTGTTTGGGGCCCAAATAAGAATGGGAAAATGGTTAAGCAAGTTAATAGTAACATTTGATGTTCAGTCCTTTTGTGCTCAGCTATTTAAATGTCCTAGGAAGTTTGTAGTCAGAGGCTGAACTTCAGGGTTTTACTGAAGTCCTGGCTGGAACAATCTGTGGGGTTGAACCATCTTAGTTAGCCATTTTGAGTTGTTGTGGTTGTAGATTTTTGAGGAAACAGCTATTGAGGAAGTCTGTGAGATGGATCATCTGGGCTACTTGTCTTCTTTGGTGTCTAGTCCCTTTTCTTCAGAGGTTTCAGTTGTCCAGTTGTCCCTTGACTTCTTGGATGGATGCTTTTAATTTCCTGGAAAGATAAGAACAGAGCCCTGTCCTAATCATAACTCTATGGCACTATTCCTCTTTTTTGGGCAGGTAATATTTTTCCTAGAGCAAATTGTTTTTTTTGACAATATAAAAAGTATTATCCTTTTGCAAGTAGCTTTTAAACTGAACAATTGGAAGGCACATGCCTTTGATCCCAATACTTGGAAGGCAGAGGCAGGTATAGGTTGCTTCTATAATGCCAATGGGAGCAAAAAATCTATACTGTTTATATAATTCAGTTTGTTGTCATTAAAAAGCACATGAAAAATCACATCTTTATAATTTTTGTTTTGGCATCCCAAGCACTTTAAAATTTCAAAATAAAGAGGTAAAAACAAACAAATATTTTTCATAGGTAATTCTTTTTTTTTAAATACTTTATTTTTTTTCTTCAAGTTACATCTCAGTCACAGACCTTTCCCTATTCTCCCTTCTTGTCCCACCCTTCCACCCTCTTACCGCCAACGGCTTCCCCTTTCAGTCCAACAAATGGTTCCTTCTCCTATAACAGTAAATACTATAAAAAACAACAGAAATAAATATGCCACATTTATGAGAGTTAAATGGCCCAGTATACATTCCCAATGTCCAGTTCATACATATTTGGACCCTGAATTTAACATTCTACCATCTAACCATCTCCATGAGTTTAAAGTTCTATAACTGACTCAGCTTTCATACTAACTTGCACCACTATTATAAACATCTTCGTAGATCTAGAACTCCCTCTTGATTCCTAAACAACTCAAAATTTAACTATGAGACTCTAGCTGTCTATTCTTCAACCACTTCACAGACCTGAGAGGGATAAATATATCTGATTATATAGGAAGTGCAGGGCCTGCAGCTTCCAAAACTAAGAAATGACATACCAGTGACTGCCTGGACAGTTCCCATTTTCTCTCCATACATTCCAGCATCAGTCTTCAGCCTTTGGTCCTGTTTCTTTGACAGACATTTATTGTAGAGCAGGGCTTATGAAGGACTTACCTACCCTGTCTTGGCAGAGCTAGGCTGTCGACTTCCCTGCTACCAAGTTTTGTCCTTTTTGGACAGCAGTCTGTCTACAGTTGAAGCAAGGAGTTTTTTCATGCCAAGAGATAGGCTTGCTACTAATTCAACCATCTCACACTGGAGATTCTTCGATGCTTATCTTCTACTTGGAGTAGAATAGGGGGTGCTGTCAGGAGCTGATATGTCTCAATATCAAAAAAAATCTTAATTTAAGACAACATCTTTGAATGCCATATTCTGCAGATCTCTTGGGGTTTTTGAAGATGCCCTAACCATCTCTTGTATTTAGATAAGCAAATGTTGCTTGTCTCTTAACAACTTGATTTCTGAGTAGCTTAGAGAATATCTGTGATACACTGTCATAGTAGCTAAAAAAGTGACATGCTTGCATGAATAGGAGTTTGTTTTTCTTAACTATCCTAAACAGTTTAAGACGGTTGGTATCAAGAGGCCAGAGCTTCACATTTCATTTTTAGTATCTCTAGGTATAATACCATTAGGAAGCATTACCTTTAATTTTGTATCAATATACAAAGATCTATTCAAATGTGGCTAAATATACTCTTAATTTTGTATCAATACACAAAGATCAATGCCTATATAGCCCAATACAATCTTAATATTACGTCAATATACAAGGGTCAATACCATTGTGGCCAACTATAATCTTAATTTTGTATCAATATACAAAGATCAATACTGATGTAGTCCAATACGATCTTATTTTTGCACAATAAACAATGGTCAATACCACTTTAGCCAAATATACTACTAATTTTGTATCAATATACAAAGGTATAAGGGCATATTCAATAATCTGACCCTTCTTCTTGGTCCTTCCTGTGCTATGTCTATGTCTCATTTTTCTCAAGTCCGTGCACTCCTACATAGGAGAGAAAGAAGGATACAGAAAAGGAAAAGAAGGAAGTCCCTGGGTCTAACCTCCAAAACCCATTTAACAAGACCATTTAACAGCTTGTAATCTCTTCCCCTAAATAACAGAGTTTTCAGTTATTCTTCAAATAACCAAAAGGGGGGGGAGAAACACCCTCCCCACCCTCTGGGCATGGGATGTCGCTCTCTTAAAATGACTTCCTGCTGGTTTGGGTCGTAGTAAACCTGTTTGGGGCCCGAACCAGAACGGAAAAATGGTTAAAAATGTTAGTACAATCCTTTTATGATCAGTCCTTCTGTTCTCAGCTGTTTTGATGTCCTAAGGAGTTTGTAGGCAGAAGCTGATCTTCCAGGCTTTACTGAAGTTCTGGCTGGGACAGTGTGTAGAGCTGAACGGTCTTAGCGATACTGAGTTGTTGTGGTTGTAGACTTTTGATGGAAACAGCTATTGAGGGAGTCTGTAAGGCTGAATCATCTGAGTCATTGGTCTTCTTTGGTGTCTGATTCTGTTTTCTGTTGAGGTTTCCGTTGTCCAGTTGTCCCTGGGTTCCTTGAATGGATGCTTTGATTCTCCTGGAAAGATAACAGAGCCCTGCCCTAATCCTAACTCTGGGACAATTACCCTCTTTTTTTTTTTTTTTTTTGATGGGTGTTAGGTAATATTTCTCCTGAAGCAAATTTGGTTTTTTGACAATATATAAAATATTATCTTTCAATCCGGCTTAAAGAAGAAATCATTCTGTCACCTTGGAGCTAAACCAGCTCCAGCGTATATATTTTGAGATCTTAAAGGACAATCTGCGTGCATCGAGAAGGCCTTTTGTAAGTAGCCTCCAAACCTAGGTCCCTCCATATCCCATGTGTGTGTCTCTGAACTCTAATTATTGGGATCAGAGACCTGTGGTTCCCATCTGAAGGGATCAAAGATGTGTTCCACCACTCCTGGATCGAAGTCTTTCTCTATTTAGAATTTGCCCTGCATTAGACTGACCCTGAGCTCTGAGATCTGCCCGTTTCTGTCTCCAGTGTGCTGGGACCAAAGGTATACTCTTCTTGAATGGTGGGACCAAGAGTGTGCACCCTCACCACCCTGCTCTGTATGACTCCAGAATACATAAGACCACCAACTCTACGGTGCTCCCCCCTCCCCCATCTCCGCTGAAGTCAAAGACATGGGCCAACACCACAATTCTCTTGTATTTTACCTTAGCTCCACGTCTTCTCGACACCTGGAGGTCTGCAAAACCAGGCCGAACGGCTGTATCCTCTATTCCATTCAGAGTGTTTCAGCCCTGCCACCTGCCCTTTTTTTTTTTTTTTTTTTTTTAGTTAATAAATTTATTTGTTTGTTGCTTCAATATGATACATCCTTATCATATTGTCCTCTTTTCCCGCTTCCCAGCCCCACCCTCCCATGCTCTACCCCCTGACCCTTCCGTCTTGTTCCTCTGGGGTGGAGTGTCCCTGCCTAACAGTCTCTCACCACAGATCTGGAGTCATATGAGGGCCAAGGGCCTCTTCATTCACCGGGGGCCGATAAGGCAGCACTGCCAGTGAAAGGTGTCTCCTTGCTACTGGGGGAATACTAAAAAAAGACCAACAAACACACAAACCCACAAAAACAAAGAATGTCAACAAAAAAAGACAGGAAAAAGAGAAGGGAAAAGGAAAAAGAAAAAAGAAAAAAAGGAGAAGGAAAAAGAAAAATATAAAAAAAAAAAGTTTATATCCATGTTCCTTTTGGTGTGTTGGTTTTAGTACAGATATCCTGTACGATATAGCTAAAATCCTACTATAAGTGAATAGATGCCATGTGCATTCTTCTGAGTCTGGGTTAGCTCACTCAGGATGAGCTTCTCTAGATCCATCCATTTGGTTGCAAATTGCATATTTCATTGTTTCTGATAGCTGAGTAATATTCCATTGTATAGATGTACCACAATTTTTTAATCCATTCTTCAGTTGAGGGACATCTGGGTTGTTTCCAATTTCTAGCTATTACAAATAAGGCTGCTATGAACATAGATGAGGAGACTTCCCTATGTCTCCATGAGAGGTCCTTTGGGTGTATACCCAGAAGTGGTATGGCTGGGTCCTGAGGCAAGGTTATTCCTAGATTTCTAAAATATCACCAGACTGACCTCCATAGTGGTTGCACAAGCCTTCACTCCCACCAGCAATGGAGTAGGGTTCCCCTTTCTCCACACCGTCGCCAGCATGTGCTGTCATTTGAGCTCTTTATCTTAGCTATTCTGACAGGTGTGAGATGGAATCTCAGGGTCATCTTGAGTTGCATTTCTCTGATGATTAAGGATGTTGAGCATTTCTTCAGGTGTCTCTCAGCCATTAGTGATTCCTCCTTTGTGAATTCTCTATTTAGCTCCGTCTCCCATTTTTTGATTGGATTATTTGATTTCTTGGCATTTAGTTTCTTGAGTTCTTTGTAGATTTTATATAATAGCCCTCTATCAGATATGGGGTTGGTGAAGATTTTCTCCCAGTCTGTTGGTTGCCGTTTTGTTCGAATGACAGTGTCTTTTGCCTTACAGAAGCTTTTCAGTTTTATGAGGTCCCATTTATTGATTGTTGATCTCAGGACCTGAGCCGCTGGTGTTCTGTTCAGGAAGTTGTCACCTGTGCCAATGAGTTCAAGGGTTTCTCCTACTTTTCATTCTAGTAGATTTAGTGTGGCCGGCCTTATGTTAAGGTCTTTGATACACTTGGAATTAAGTTTTGTACAAGGTGATAGGCATGGGTCTAATTTCATTCTTTTGCAAGTGGACATCCAGTTGGACCAGCACCATTTGTTGAAGATGCTGTCCTTCTTCCATTGTGCGGTTTTGGATTCTTTGTCAAAGATTAGTTGGCCATAGGTGTGTGGGTCCATATTTGGGTCTTCAATTCGATTCCATTGATCCACTGGTCTGTTTCTATACCAGTACCAGGCTGTTTTTATTACGATTGCTCTGTAGTACAGCTGGAAATCTGGGATGGTAATACCTCCAGATGCTTTTTTATTGTACAGGATTGATTAAGCAATTCTGGGCTTTTTGTTGTTCCATATGAAGTTGAGAATAGCTTTTTCCAGGTCTATAAAGAATTGTGTTGGTATTTTGATAGGAATTGCATTGAATCTATATATTGCTTTTGGTAGGATAGCCATTTTTATTATATTGATCCTACCTATCCATGAGCATGGGAGATATTTCCATCTTCTAAAGGCCTCTTCCATTTCTTTCTTCAGGGGCTTGAAGTTCTTGTTGTGTAGGTCCTTTAATTGCTTGGTTAGAGTTACCCCCATGTATTTTATATTGTTTGTGGCTACTGTGAAGGGGGTTGTTTCCCTTATTTCTTTCTTGGTACATTTGTTTTTTGTATAAAGAAGGGCTTCTGATTTTTTGGAGTTAACTTTGTATCCAGCCATCTTGCTGAAGTTGTTTATCAGCTGTAAGAGTTGTTTGGTGGAGTTTTTGGGGTCGCTTATGTATACTAACATATCATCTGCAAATAGGGATAATTTGACTTCTTCATTTCCAATATTTATCCCTTTGATATCCATTAGTTGTCTTATTGCTCTAGCAAGAACTTCAAGTACTATAATGAAGAGATATGGTGAAAGTGGACATCCTTGTCTTGTCCCTGAGTTTAGAAGAAATGTTTCAAGCTTCTCTCCATTTAATTTGATGTTGGCCACTGGCTTGCTGTATATTGCCTTTATTATTTCTAGGTATGGTCCTTGTATGCCTGTTCTCTCCAGAACTTTTAGCATGAAGGGGTGTTGGATTTTCTCAAATGCTTTTTCTGCATCTAGCGAGATTTTCATGTGTTTTTTTTCTTTCATCTTGTTTATATAGTGAATTACATTGATAGACTTTCGTATATTGAACCATCCCCACATTCCTGGGATGAAGCCTACTTGATCATGGTGTATGATACTTTTGACGTGTTCTTGAATTCGGCTTGCTAATATTTTATTAAGTATTTTTGCATCTATGTTCATGAGGTTGATTGGTCTGAAGTTCTCTTTCTTTGTTGGGTCTTTGTGTGGTTTAGGAATCATAGTGACAGTGGCCTCATAGAATGAGTTTGGCAGGGTTCTTTCTTTTTCTATGTGGTGGAAGAGTTTGAAGAGTAATGGTGTTAGTTCCTCTTTGAAGGTCCGGTAGAATTCCGTGCTAAAGCCATCTGGCCCTGGGCTTTTGTTGGTTGGGAGATTATTAATGACTGTTTATATTTCCTTAGGGGTTATTGGGCTGTTTAAGCTGTTAATCTGATTTTGATTTAGTTTTGGTAGGTGGAATCTATCGAGGAAATTGTCCATTTCGCTTAGGTTTTCAAATTTGGTGCAATATAGATTTTTAAAGTAGAACACAAATAATTTCTGGATTTCCTCAATGTCTGTTGTTATTTCTCCCTTTTCATTTCTGATTTTGTTGATTTGGGTTCTTTCCCTTTGCCTTTTAGTTAATTTGGCTAGGGGTCTGTCTATTTTGTTGATTTTCTCAAAGAACCAACTCTTGGTTTCATTGATTCTTTGTATAGTTCTTTTTGAATCTAAGTTGTTGATTTCAGCCCTAAGTTTGATGATTTCCTGCCTTCTGCTCCTCTTGGGAGTGTTTGCTTCTTTTTTTTTCCACTTCCCCCAGCTTAGCTGTTAATTCACTAATATGAGCTGTCACAATTTTCTTTTTGAAAGCACTTAGTGCTATGAACTTTCCTCGTAGCACAGCTTTCATTGTATCCCATAGGTTTGGGTATGTTGTGCCTTCGTTGTCGTTGGATTTTAAGAAGTCTTTGATTTCCTTCTTTATTTCTTCCCTGACCCAGTGGTCATCCAGTAAGGAGCTGTTCAATTTCCATGTGTGTGTAGGCTTTCTGTTGTTTCTTTTGCTGTTGAAGACCAGCTTTATTCCATGATGGTCTGATAAGATACTAGGTGTTATTTCAATTTTCTTGTATCTATTGAGACTATCTTTGTGTCCAACTTTGTGGTCGATTTTGGAGAAGGTTCCGTGAGGTGCTGAGAAGAAGGTGTATTCCTTTGTGTTTGGGTGATACGTTCTGTAGATATCTGTTAGGTCCATTTGGTTCATGATCTCTGTTAGACTCAATATTTCTCTGCTTGGCCTCAGTCTTGATGATCTGTCCATTGTTGTGAGTGGGGTGTTGAAGTCTCCCACTACTAATGTGTTGTGATCGATGTACGATTTAAGTTTTAGAAGTGTTTCTTTTACAAATGTAGGTGCCTTTTTATTTGGGGCATAGATGTTCAGTGTTGAGATTTCCTCTTGATGAATATTCCCTTTAATGAGTATAGAATGCCCTTCTTTGTCTTTTTTCATTAAATTCAGTTGGAAGTCTGTTTTGTTTGATACTAGGATGGCTACTCCAGTTTGCTTCCTGGGTCCATTTGCTTGGAAAACCTTTTCCCAGCCCTTTACTCTGAGGTAGTGTCTATCTTTGGTAGTGCGATGTGTTTCTTGTATGCAGCAAAAGGACGGGTCTTGCTTGCGGATCCACTCTGTAAACCTGTGTCTTTTTATTGGGGAGTTGAGTCCATTGATGTTGATGGATGTTAGTGACCTGGGGTTGTTATTTCCCATTAGTTTGGTATAGATGATGGTCCTGTGCCTCTTTTGGTTTAATTGCTGAGGGGTTTTCTATTCCCTTTGTTTTCTTGGGTGAAGTTTTTTTCTCTGGGTTGGAATTTTCCTTCTAGGATTTTCTGTAGGGCTGGGTTTGTGGGTAGATATTGTTTAAATTTGATTTTGTCATGGATATCTTGTTTTCTCCATCTATGTTGATAGAGAGTTTTGCTGGTTATAGTAGTCTGGCTAGGCACCTATATTCTCTCAGGACTTGTAGGATATCTGTCCAGGCCCTTCTAGCTTTTAAAGTTTCTGAGGAGAAGTCAGGTGTGATTCTGATAGGTCTGCCATTGAATGTTACTTGACCTTTTTCTCTTACTGCTTTTAATATTCTTTCTTTGTTCTGTACATTTGGTGTTTCAATTATTATGTGGCGAGAGGAGTTTCTTTTCTAATCTAATCTGTTCGGTGTTCTGTAAGCCTCTTGGATTTTTATTGGCATCTATTTTTTCAGTTTTGGGAAGTTTTCTTCTATGATTTTGTTGAAGATATTTCCTGGACTTTGGAGTCGGGAGTCTTCTCTTTCCTCTATGCCTATAATTCTTAGGTTCCGTCTTTTCATTGAGTCCTTGATTTCTTGGATGTTGTGGGTGAGAGATTTTTTAGCCTTCTCATTTTCTTTGGATGTTGTACTGATGTCTTCCATCGAATCTTCCATGCCTGAGATCCTGTCTTCCATCTCTTGCATCTTGTTTTTGATACTCACATCCGTAGTTCCTGTTCTCTTCCCTTGATTCTCCACTTCCTCTTTTAATTTTGACTGTGTTTTCTTTATTGTTTCTATTTCTATTTTCATGTCTTGTACGGTATTGTTCGTTTTGTACATTTCCTTCTCCAGTTTGCTTGTTTTTGTCTGGAGATCTTTCATTGCTTTGTCCTTTTCCTATTCAAGCTCTGTCACCTTGGCTTGAAGTTCTTTCTTTTTTTTAAAGATTTATTTATCATATATACAGTGTTCTGTCTGCAGGTATATCTGCAGGCCAGAAGAGGGCACCAGATTTCATTATGGATGGTTGTGAGCCACCATGTGTTTGCTGGGAATAGAACCCATGACCTCTGGAGGAGCAGCCAGTGCTCCCAACTGCTGAGCCATCTCTCCAGCCTGGCTTGAAGTTCTTTAATGGTGTTGTTCGTTGTTTTGACTTGTAAAATTGTGGCTTCTTTAAATTCCTTCATAGATTTAAGTTCTTCTTGAAGGGACTCTATAACTTTCCATAATGCAGAATTGTCATCGTTTTCATGTGTTTCTGTTGGTGTGAGGTCATCCGAATTGGATGAGCTAGGATAATTCTGTGTTGTTGGAGTCATATTTCCTTGATTTCTATTTTTTCTTGGACCTTTGGCCATATGGATGTGTTACCTGTCTGTTCTGGTCGTTTTCTGGGCTTGGATCCACAGGGGATGCTTTTGTGTAGGAGTCAAATTGCTTGGTTATCTATCGTTGCTTACAGGGGGATCTCAGGGTCTCTGTGGTTTTAATAGCCTGAATCACTGTGAGCTGGTGCAGCCTATTCCCAGGTAGTGAGTAATGGTCCGGGATTGTTTCACTGCTCCCAATTCAGAGTTGTCTATATTGCACAGTGAGTGATCAGCCTGTAATGGTTCTTCTGATGGTATGGACCTGTTTGCCCAGGCACAGATTCTGTGGGCTTTGTTTGTCATCACGGAGGCTGACAGGGCCCGGCTTCACACCTAATATGTCTGGGTTTTTCAGAATACAGCTATGGTCCCCTGGTTTCTGGTTTCCCACTAGGCTTCTCAGCCACAGGTGTGGCCCCTCAGCCCCGCCCACCAGTGCCGGTTTCCCTCCCTAGGTGCTCTGCCATGGGTGCACAGAGCTTCAGCCCGGTCCGCCGCCCTCAGGGTCGACTTGAGCTGCATTTCTCTGATGATTAAGGATGTTGAACATTTCTTCAGGTGTCTCTCAGCCCTTAGGGATTCCTCCTTAGTGAATTCTCTATTTAGCTCCATCTCCATTTTTTGATTGGATTATTTGGTTTCTTGGCATTTAGTTTCTTGAGTTCTTTGTAGATTTTAGATAATACCCCTCTATCAGATGTGGGGTTGGTGAAGATTTTCTCCCAGTCTGTTGGTTACGTTTTGTTCGAATGACAGTGTCTTTTGCCTTACAGAAGCTTTTCAGTTTCATGAGGTCCCATTTATTGATTGTTGATCTCAGGTCCTGAGCTGTTGGTGTTCTGTTCAGGAAGTTGTCACCTGTGCCAATGAGTTCGAGGGTTTCCCCTACTTTTTCTAGTAGTATATTTAGTGTGGCCGGCTTTATGTTAAGGTCTTTGATCCACTTGGATTTAAGTTTGGTACAAGGTGATAGGTATGGGTCTAATTTCATTCTTTTGCAAGTGGACATCCAGTTGGACCAGCACCATTTGTTGAAGATGCTGTCCTTCTTCCATTGTGTGGTTTTGTCAAAGATTAGTTGGCCATAGGTGTATGGGTCCATGTTTGGGTCTTCAATTCAATTCCATTGATCCACTGGTCTGTTTCTATACCAGTACCATGCTGTTTTTATTACTGTTGCTCTGTAGTACAGCTTGAAATCTGGGATGGTGATACCTCCAGATGTTTTTTCATTGTACAGGATTGATTAAGCTATTCTGGGCTTTTTGTTGTTCCATATGAAGTTGAGAATAGCTTTTTCCAGGTCTATAAAGAATTGTGTTGGTATTTTGATAGGAATTGCATTGAATCTATATATTTCTTTTGGTAGGATAGCCATTTTTATTATGTTGATCTTACCTATCCATGAGTATGGGAGATATTTCCATCTTCTAAAGGCCTCTTCCATTTCTTTCTTCAGGGGCTTGAAGTTCTTGTTGTATAGGTCCTTTACTTGCTTGGTTAGAGTTACCCCCAGGTATTTTATGTTGTTTGTGGCTATTGTGAAGGGGGTTGTTTCCCTTATTTCTTTCTCGGTATATTTTTTTGTTGTATAAAGAAGTGCTTCTGATTTTTTTGAGTTAATTTTGTATCCAGCCACCTTGCTGAAGTTGTTTATCAGCTGTAAGAGTTCTTTGGTGGAGTTTTTGGGGTCGCTTATGTATACTAACATATCATCTGTGAATAGGGATAATTTGACTTCTTCATTTCCAATTTTTATCCCTTTGATCTCCTTTGATAATCTGCTTATTTGGGGGAGAGATTACAAGATGTTAAATGGTCTTGTTAAATAGGTTTTGGAGGTTAGACCCAGGGACTTCTCTCTTTTTCTTTTCTGTATCTGTTTTCTCCTATGTATGGGTGAACACACGAGAAAAAATGGGACATAGACATAATATATGAATGATCAAGAAAAAGGACAGATTATTGAATATGCCCTTATACCATTGTATATTTATACAAAATTAAGATTATATTTGGCTAAATTGGTATTGATCTTTTTATGTTGATACAAAATTAAAGTTAACTCTTTTTAAGGTATTGTACCTAGGTAATGCTTAAAAATGAAATGTGAAATTTTGGCCTTTTGCTGCCAACTGTCAAAAACTGTTTAGGAAAATTAAGAAATGCAAACTAATAGTTATTCAAGCATGTCATTTTGTTATGTACTAGGACAGTCTCTCACAGTTTTTTTCTTAGCTAATCAGAAATCAAGTTGCTAAGAGACAAGCAACATCCAAATATAAGAGATACATAGGTGGTCTTCAAAAACCTCAAGAGATATGCAGAATATGGCATTCAAAGATGTTTTCTTAACTTAAGATTTTTTGATATCGAGACATGTCACCTCCTGACAGCACCCCCTATTCTACTCCAAGTAGAGGATGAGCATCGAAGAATCTCCAAGTGGAAATGATTGAATTAGTGGCAAGCCTATCTCTTGGCAAGAAAAATCCCTTGCTTCAACTGTAGACAGGATTCTGTCCAAAAAGGACAAAACTTGGAAGCAGGTAAGTTGACAGCTTAGCTCTGCCAAGACAGGGTAGGCAAGTCCTTCATAATTCCTGTTTTAAAATCAATGTCTGTCAGAGAAACGGGGCCAAATGGCTGAAGATTGATGCTGTAATGTATGAAGAGAAATAGGGAACTGTTCTGGCAGCCACTGGTAGGTCATTTCTTAGTTTTGGAAGCTGCTGGCCCTGCGCTTCCTGTATAATCAGATATATTTATCCCTTTCAGGTCTCTGAGGTGGTTAAAGACTAGATAGTCTCATAGTTAAATTTTGAGTTGTTTAGGAATCAAGAGGGTGTTCTGGATCTAAGAAGATGTTTTTAAAATTGTGATGCAAGTTAGGATGAAAGCTGAGTTGGTTATAGAACTTTAAACTCATGAAGATGGTTAGATAGTAGAATGTTAAAGTCAGGTGCCTAAAACGTATGGACTGGATATTGGGAATGTATGCTAAGCCATATAACTCTCATAATTGTGGCCTAATTATTTCTGTTGTTTTGTATTATATTTATTGTCATAAGAGAAAGAGCCGTTTGTTGGACTGAAAGGGGAAGCTGTTGGGGGGAAATATACACCTTAATGTTAAAAAAGGAAGGGGATGAGTGGATTAAGGGGAAAGAGGGTGAGAGGGTGGACTGGAGTGGGAAGTAGGGAGAGGATTGTGATTTAGATATAACTTAAAGAATAAAATATAAATAAAAAATGCTCAGAGGCATAATTTTTCACACACATTTGCAATTTTGTTGTATAATTAATATTTGTCTATTGCTCAGAATTTTTTTTTCATGGTGGGCAGGGATATTACATTTTATTACCTCAGGCTTACTTATATACTGCCTTCAGACATCTGTTAGCCATACCTTTTCCTTTTTTAAACACCTATATTTGCTATATAATTAGCCTTGATGGTTTTCATACATGAAACAAAAATAAATCAAAATTTTCTTTTTACTTTATTCTGTATTACTTCTGTGTGTGTAATCGTGCATTTGTGTGTCGCTGCATGTGTGTACGTGTGTGGAGATCAGAAGTTGACACTGAGTGTCTTCCTCAATGGTTCTCCACCTAATTGTTTGAGACAGTGTCTCTAACTAAACCTGGAGCTCACCAACTGGTTAGAGTGGCTGACTAGTGAGCCCAGGAATCTCCAGGCTTTACCTTGCCAACTGGTGGGATCACAGCAGCCATATGCCACATTTAGCTTTTAAATAGATTCTGGGGATATGAACTCCAGTCTTCTTGTTTCTTAAACAACTACATTACTGACTTAGTCATGGTATCACCCTTGAAGATACCCTTTAGTGTTAAACATAGATCTTACGTTCAGAATTTTTTCCTTTCACAGACACTGTTAGTATTTACTGAATGTTATCAAAATATAAGCTGGAATACAAAAAAAGAGAAAAGAAAAAATGTCATAAGAATTCTGTTACTTCATTCATTAATTAAACCCCTTTTAACATTGTCTCTGTCTCTGTCTCTCTGTCTCTCTCTCTCCGTGTGTGTGTTTGTGTGTATGTATGTATGTATGTATTTATGCACCATAGCACACATATGGAGGTCAGAAGACAACCTTCAGAAATCAGTTTTCTCCTTTTACCATGTAACTTCTGGAAATTAAAATAGTCATCAGGCTTGGCAACAAGTGCCTTTACCTACTGGGCATTTTCCACCCCTTTAATATTCCTTTGGATTCCTTTTTGGCTAGGTTTCCTTCTTTAGAGGTTTTGTTTCCTATCGCATTACTGAAAATTTTTATTATTTTCCCAAGTATATACATCATTCTATTCTCACACTGACCAACTTAAAAATGACTTATGATCCAATTCATTACTTTTTTAGTGTTTCCCCCAGTATGAGTTTTGCCTAATTTTATTTCAAGTTTCATTTATATTTATTGGGGTAAATTTTAATTATATAAGAATAGTAATATACTCTTAGGGAGGAAGGAGTCTAAGAGAATCTGGTCAGTTTCAATGACTTCCTGAAGCTATGTTGTTTCACATCCTCTTAACACCCTTTCATATCACCTTCTAGTAAATATTCTGCCCTGAAATATCCTGTTGTTTCCTTTTCCTTTCCCTATTTTATGTTATAAAGAGTTCTTTCAAGATAGAAGGTTTTAATCTTGGAGAAAACTGACATACAACATTATAATTTCATTCATTATCCATTTATATGTTAATGGACAACTAGAAAGAGGGAATTTAGATCAATTATGAAATATTTTCCTTGTTGCATAAAGTCCTGATACCTCTCTTTGCACTCTTCCTCAGCTTGTGTGAGTGAGTGTGTGTGGGTGTGTGTGTGTGAGTGTGAGTGTGTGTATGTATGTATGTATGTGTGTGTATAAGACAGAAGTTAACTATGGGTGTTGTACCCCCTCAGGAGCTATACACTTTGTTTTTTGAAAAAGGATTTCATTGAACCTGGAATTCATCAATTTGGCTAGTCTGGCTTGATCAAAAATCCCAGCACTGGGATTGCAGACAAGTATATAGTGGTTTTAGTGGAATCAACTCAGATCTGTATGCTTATATGACAAGAACTTTCCTCATATGAGTAATTTCCCAGGCCCTCCTCAGTTGTTTTTCCTCTTTTTTAAAAAATATCTTAATTTCTCCCCAGATTTTAAGTATGCCAGTATCTTATTTATACATATTTACATTCATGGCCACATATACATGCACATATATACTTGGAGTCCAGTCTTCAGTTAGTCACTGAAGCCTGTTGGTGAGCTTCTTGACTTAACCTCAGAGAAGCTTTTTTAAATCCCAAGAGCAGCATGAATTCTGCCCTCAAGATACTCCATGCTTTATAGCTTTTATCTTCCTGAAATAATTTGTCATCTTAATATTTATAAAATTTAAAAATATCCAAATAGCCTGGCTGTCATCCCTTATCTCTCTTCCTATTATCAACAAAGTTTCTTTTGTAAGACACATTACATTGTCTACTTCTGTTTATATACATTCTCTCAGTTTTCTAAACTACATTTTTTCTAAAATATTATTTTATCTGGTCATCCCCTTATATAAAAATCATCAATGTTCCTGATAATACGGAGACAGATATATAATCATACCCAGACTCCTTAGATTTAAATTTAAAAAAATATTGAAATACCAAATTATTTCAGGAAGACAAGCTACTTTATATCTTTATTTTTCTTTTAGTTTTTAAGAAAAATGTTTATTTATTACTTTAATTTACATCTCCATCACAGCCCCCTCCCTCCAGCCCTCCTGGGCCCTCCCTTTTAGCCTCCCACTCTCTCCCCCTTCTCCCACCTATCCTATTCCTCCAGTGTGGGGTGCCTTACATATCAGCCCCCTTCAGTTCAGCAGCCATATGAGGGCTAAGAGCTTCCTCTTGCACTGGGGGCCTATATGACAGCTCCACTAAGGCAAAGTATCCCACTAACAAGTAACAAAGACTATGTTCCTGTTCCTTTCAGTCTATTGGTTGTAGGATAGTTATCTTGGCTATTTTACATGGCTAAAATCCAGTTATAAGTGAATTGATGCCATGGGCATCTTTCTGGGTCTGGGTTAACTCACTTAGGATGAGCTTTTCTAGTTCCATCCATTTCGCAGCAAATTGCATAATTTCTTGGTTCTGATATTTGAGTAGTATTCCATTCTGTAAATCACCACAGTTTTTTTTTTTTTAATCTATTCTTCAGTTAAAGGACATCTGGGTTGTTTCTAGTTTCTAGCTATTACAAATAAAGCTGATATCAAACATAGTTGAGGAGATGTACTTGTGGTTTGGTGAGGAATTGTTTGGATGTATACCCAGGAGTGGTATGGCTGGGTCTTGAGGTAGAGCTATTCCAAGATTTCTAAGATATTGTCAGACTGATTTCCACAGAGGTTGTACGAGTTTCCACTCCCACCAGCAATGGAGAAATGTTCCCCCCCCCTTTTTTTTTATTTTGTGTGAGAATGGTGTTGGAGTTGTTTTCAATCTTATAAGTTTAAGACCAGAATAGTAGATCTTCTGAGGCTAAACCCATGTTAATGATTTTCACCTCCTGATTGTATAATAAAGGACATGGTGCATGTGACTATTCCTGACTTATGGTGAATTGGAACAACTGTGTCCTACCTCTTCTCCCTTCTTGAATCACTTTTCTGTAATTTTCCCCAAATATCAGAATTTCTGACATACATTCTGTATTTGTCTAATTTGTATTATATAATCGAATTTTGACAATAATTTACAAACAGATTTCCCAAATCTTTCTATTATTTCATCAGATAAAACTACAAATTCAACTCCCTTTCCTTCTCCCTCTGATTTTCTTCCTCCAGTTACGTTCTATGCATGACTTCTCCAACACCGTCAGCAAGATCCTTTTCCTAAGGAATTTCTGTCCTTATTTGCTTAGAATGTTGTAAACAGGATCTGGTGACTCTTGCTAATAGCCTTAGCACATGGAGATGGGGCAGAAGGACTACTAGTTTGAGGCTGCTCTGGACCTGCTTCTATTTGTCTGCCTAGATATGACTGCCTTGTGCTATACAGAAGTTTTTGCTAGTCCCGTGATTTGCCGTGGACAGCCTGTTCAGTTGGCAATGACTCGTGACCATTCTTTGAGGGGAAAACTCTGCTGCCTGCAAGCCACACAATGTCCATGAAAATGCCTAAAATTACTTGTAGAATGTTTTCTATTTTCTTTCTGGGTTGCCACACTGTATGTTTCATATACTTCATGCTCTCTCTCTCTCTCTTTCCATATTTCTGTTAAAATATTTGGCTAGTATGCTATGAGTTGTAAGATTCTTAAAATATCAGGTTACAGATACAGACCAGGTACAGTGCTTGTCCAGTATGTGTAAGGTCCTGGGTTTAATCTATGACACTGCAAATACAAATAAACAAGTGAGACAAATTGTAAGAACAATTTAAAAAGTGGCATAATACACAAATATTTATTTAAATACAAAGAAATGTATAAAAATTTTGGAACCCTTATTTTTATTTAACAGTATATTATGGGCAGTATTGCTTTTTCATTCTACATCCCTCCTTAACTCTCTTTATGCTACTTGATTAGGTAGAAGAGCCATAATTTACTTACCAACTAAGTCTTTTTGTATAGATAGCTACTTTTCCCCACTTTTAATTTTTAATTTTTTACATGAGGTCAATAAATATCTTAGCAAATAGATTGTTATCCATAGTGACAAATTCTTTTTTGATAGGTTACCTTAATTTAATTTTATTTTTAAGCATTTTTTCCTTTATTTTTTATTTCTTCAAGTTACAACTCAGTTTCAGTCCCCTCCCTATTCCCCCTCCAGTCCCACCCTCCCACCCTCAACCCCCCATCCTCTTCCCTTCTTTTTTTCTTTTAAGTTTAAGGTATATCTTATTTCCCCCTACAGTTTCTCCTTTCAGTCCAACAAATGGCTCTTTCTCCTATAACAATAAATACAATACAGTACAACACATGTAATTAGGCCACGGTCATGAGGGTTATATGGCTTAACGTACATTCGCAATGACCAGTCCATATGTATTTGGTAACTGACTTTAACATTCTACTATCTAAACATCTCCATGAGTTTAAAGTTCTATATTTGACTCAACATTCATACTAATTGCAACACAATTTTAAAAGCATCTTCTTAGATCTATAACACTCTCTTGACTCCTAAACAACTCAAAATTTAATTATGGGACTTTATCTATCTGTTCTTCAATCACCTCAGAGACATGAGAGGGATAAATATATCTGATTTTATAGGAAGTACAGGGTCTGCAGCTTCCCAAACTAAGAAATGACATACCAGTGGCTGCCTGGACAGTTCCCATTTTCTCTCCATACATTACAGCATCGCTCTTCAGTCGTTTGGCCCCGCTTCTCTGACAGACATTGATTGTAGAGCAGGGGTAATGAAGGACTTACCTACCCTGTCTTGGCAGAGCTAGGCTGTTGACTTACCTGCTTCCAGGTTTTGTCCTTTTTGGACAGCATTCTGTCTACAGTTGGAGCAAGGGGCTTTTCCTACCAAGTGATAGGCTTACGACTAATTCAATCATCTCCCACTGGAGATTCTTTGATGCTCATCTTCTACTTGGAGGAGAATAGGGGATGCTGTCAGGAGTTGATATATCTTGATATAAAAAAATCTAAGGTTACGAAAACATCTTTGAATGCCATATTGTGCAGATCTCTTGAGGTTTTTGAAGAGGCCCTATCAATCTCTTATATTAGGGTAAGCAGCTGTTGCTTGTCTCTTAGCAGGTTTATTTCTGATTAGCTTAGCAAGTAACTATAATAGGCTGTCATAGTACCTAACAGAATGACCGGCTGGCATAACCATTAGTTTGCATTTCTTAATTATCCTAAACAGTTCATGACAGTTTGTAGTAAAAGGCCGAAATATCACATTTCATTTTTTTTTCTTTACCTCCTAACCCTTCCATCCCATTTCTCTGGGGTGTGGTGTCCTTATATAACAGTTCCTTCTCTCAGTTGAGAGGTTGTATGAGGGCCAAGAGCCTCTTCATTCATTGGGGATCTATGAAGCAGTACCATCAGTGAAAAGTGTCTCGTTGCCTGGGAGAGAGAACTACTAAACAAAAAAATCAATAAGCATACAATAGATAAAAAGACTAAAAAATAGAAAAAATATAACTAATACATAAAACATAAATAAAAAATTAAAATTAAAAATAAGAAGTCTATGTCCAAGTTCCCTTTGGTGTGTTAGTTGTAGTATCGATACCTTCTACTATATAGCTAAAATCCTACTATAAGTGAATAGATGCCATATGTGTCTTTCTGAGTCTGGGTTAGTTCACTCAGGATGAGCTTTTCTAGTTCCATCCATTTGGCTGCAAATTGCATAATTTCATTGTTTCTGATAGCTGAATAATATTCCATTGTGTAGATGTACCACAGTTTTTTAATCCATTCTTCGGTTGAGGGACATCTGGGTTGTTTCCAGTTTCTAGCTATTACAAGTAAGGCTGCTATAAACATAGATGAGGAAACTTCCTTATGATTCCGTGAAGAGGCATTTGGGTGTATACCCAGAAGTGGTATGGCTGGGTCCTGAGGCAGAGCTATTCCAAGTTTTCTAAGATATCGCCAGACTGACCTCCATAGTGGTTGCACAAGCCTGCACTCTCACCAGCAATGGAGTAGGGTACCCCTTTCTCCACACCCTCGCCAGCATGTGCTGTCATTTGAGTTTTTGATCCTAGCCATTCTGACAGGTGTGAGATGGAATCTCACAGTCGTCTTGAGTTGCATTTCTCTGATGATTAATGATGTTGAGCATTTCTTCAAGTGTCTCTCAGCCATTAGGGATTCCTCCTTTGTGAATTCTCTATTTAGCTCTGTTCTCCATTTTTTGATTGGATTATTTGGTTTCTTGGCATTTAATTTCTTGAGTTCTTTGTAGATTTCGGATATTAGCCCTCTGTCAGATGTGGGGTTGGTGAAGATTTTCTCCCAGTCTGTAGGCTGCCGTTTTGTTCGAATGACAGTGTCTTTTGCCTTACAGAAGCTTTTCATTTTCATGAGGTCCCATTTGTTGATTGTTGATCTCAAGTCCTGAGCTGTTGGTGTTCTCTTCAGGAAGTTGTCACCTGTGCCAATTAGTTCGACGGTTTCTCCCACTTTATCTTCTAGTAGATTTAGTGTGACCGGCCTTATGTTAAGGTCTTGATCCACTTGGACTTAAGTTTTGTACAAGGTGATAAGTATGGGTCTAGCTTCATTCTTTTACAAATGATATCCAGTTGGACCAGCACCATTTGTTGAAGATGCTGTCCTTCTTCCATTGTTCCGTTTTGGCTTCTTTGTCAAAAATTAGGTGGCCCTAAATGTGTGGGTCTATTTCTCGATCTTCAATTCGATTCCATTGATCTACTGGTCTGTTTCTATACCAATACCATGCTGTTTTTACAACTATTGCTCTGTAGTACAGCTTGAAATCTGGGATGGTAATAGCTCCAGATGTTTTTTATTGTACAGGATTGATTTAGCTATTCTGGGCTTTTTAGTTGTTCCATATGAAATTGAGACTAGCTCTTTCCAAGTGTATAAAAAATTGTGTTGATATTTTGATAGGAATTGCATTGAATCTATATATTGCTTTTGGTAGGTTGGCCAATTTTATTATGTTGATCCTACCTATCCATGAGCATGGGAGATCTTGCCTCTTCTAAAGGTCTCTTCCATTTCTTTCTTCAAGGGCTTGAAGTTCTTGTTGTATGGGTCCTTTACTTGCTTGGTTAGAGTTACCCCCAGGTATTTTATGTTGTTTGTGGCTATTGTGAAGGGGGTTGTTTCCCTTATTTCTTTCTAAGCCCTTTTGTTTGTTGTATGAAGAAGGGCTTCTGATTTTTTTGAATTAATTTTGTATCCAGCTACTTTGCTGAAGGTGTTTATCAGCTGTAAGAGTTCTCTGGTGGAATTCTTGGGGTAACTTATGTATACTATCATATCATCTGCAAATAGGGATAATTTGACTTCTTTGTTTCCGATGTTTATCCCCTTGATGTCCTTTAGTTTTCTTATTGCTCTAGCAAGAACTTCAAGTACTATATTGAAGAGGTATGGTGAAAGTGGACATCCTTGTCTTGTCCCTGAGTTTAGAGGAAATGCTTCAAGCTTCTCACCATTTATTTTGATGTTGGCCACTGGCCTGCTGTATATTGCCTTTATTATTTCTGGGTACGGACCTTGTATGCCCATTCTCTCCAGAACTTTTAGCATGAAGGGGTGTTGAATTTTGTCAAATTCTTTTTCTGCATCTAGCGAGATTATCATGTGGTTTTTTTCTTTCATCTTGTTTATATGGTGAATGACGTTGATAGA
>CAJQZJ010009486.1:610136-624960 GCA_907164525.1 Lophiomys imhausi | reverse complement strand
GAGACGAAGGGAGCAAGAGGGAGCAGGATGTGGATGTCATTTATGTAGGCTTGCAACATGGAGACGAAGGGAGCAAGAGGGAGCAGGGTGTGGATGTCATTTATGTAGGCTTGCAACATGGAGTTGCTAACACATAATGAACTTTTGTCTAATAATATGATAATTAGCTGTGGTTTAGAATTCTGTCATAATATGTTAATTTATATATAGAACACATATTGCAAACAGTGGAAGCTAGTTTTTCATATGACAGGCTGTCAAAAGGAATTGTGTTAACTAGCAATTTCACACATCTTCAACCAAATGATAAATGGTGCTAAATGATGTTGTGCCTGCCACAGAATGAGATCCTCAGGGGCCCCCACACCAGTAAGGAAAAGAAAAATGTAGTCTATTTAATAAGCATAATACATGCATGCAGAGAAGGTTTGAAATAGTTTGTGCCAACTCATTTTTTAAGCTTTTTATTGATTCTTTATGAGTTTCACATCATTTACCCTAGTCCCACTCTTCCCTGTCCCCTCATATATCTGTCCTTCTCTCTTGCAACCTCTCCCCCACCAAACACACACACACACAGACACACACACACACACACACACAACCAAAGCATAGAAAAAATTCTCATCATGGAAACTGTAGTATGTCACAGTGTGTCCCTCTGTCCACACATCTTCACTTGCAAATGTTCATTGCAATGAGTATTTGGGGTGGGTCCAGGTCTCTGGCTTCTGTGACATCATCAATCCTGGGTCCTCACTATCTTGCTGTTACCCTGTGTCTTAGAGACCCTGTAGCATTGGACCAACAGTACTGGTCCTTTCACGTGTCCCACTCATTGCAGATGATATATATTTTGGGTCGGCCAACTCAGAGGCCTGGATCTGGGCCTGGGTGGTAACTGTGCTGGTCAGTCTGCTGGTTGTCCTTTATCTGCATCATCAGGGCAAGCTCTTCTCCAGCTACACCACCCAATGGCACCATCATGGGCGGGAGGCAGGGTCAGCTCTTCTGTTCACCTGCACCCATGCATCCAGAGCCAGGTCCACTTTGTTGTCCAGTCAAGGTGCGGGGCCAACTCTCCCAATTGCTGCAGCCTGTGAGGGAGTAGACTAGCTCTCCAACTCTCATGAACCTGGGACTAGCTCTCCTGACTCTTGCAGGTGGTGCTAGTTCATGTTTAAGCAAGATGTGTATTCACATATTTGAAAACTTGTAACATATAGCATATATAATATCCAGAGTGTTTCATTAGCCAGGATTAATTTATTAATTTTATTTCTCACAGAACAATGGATAATTTTCATTCAGTGAACTCTGGGTTCGACTTATGCTCCTTCTTATCTAATCTCTAAGAACTTTTTTGCAAAGTTAGCTGTGGTTTCGGAGGAGGATGTCAAAGAATCTTTTGCTGATTTCAGAGAGAAAAAACATATTTTAAGGTTTCCCACTGTGCACTCTTTTCCCTCAAATTCCAGGCAGCCACTTTCCTTAGAAAGCCTTATGATGAGCACATTTGGATGACTCTTCTACTAAAGGCTATGTTCAGCCTTACAGGAATTCTCTTGAGTTGTTTCCAGTTCCAGTTTATCCTATCTCCGAACTTGTTTCCCATCTGTTAACAAATTTGGGACCTTTGTAGTTCCATATAGAGTGGGCTCTATAGCTAAGAGAAGACCTCTTTGGAAATTGTATGTGCAATCTGAGAGCATCTTGAGTCACAGAGAAGTGTGTGTTGAAATGACAGCAGTGACTTTGAAAGGCATAGGGTAGCTCATTAATACTACCTTTGAACTATGATAATTCGCAACATCTAGAGGAACCTGGTAATGGGTTAGTGCTGAAAGGCTGGTGCCTACTGGAACTGACCAGTATATATAGCATTTTGCTATAAGTCATATAACCTAAGTCTGGTAAATATCTGGGTCCTATTACATCAGACCTGGAACTAAGCCATTATCACACAACTGAAGCATTTTATTTTTCAAGACAATTTTATATCACTTCCAGATTTTAAAACTTTTTCCATTTTACTGAATTCTTGGTTTACTTGTTGGCAGATCAAACGCTGCTCTTAAGTGCACATATTTTAAAATTAACTGTTCCCTAACTTTAGTGAGCAAAACCTTGTTGGAAGCTTCTTTTCTCTAACAAAAACTCTTTAATTCTTCCTCAACTTACATAAACCAAAGAAAAATTTAATTCCTAGGTTCTGTGTATTGAGTGTGTCTTTCGGATGGTATAAAGCATGTATGTTTGGCTGCCTTCAGGGGCCATAATTTTTTTGGCTTGAATTGTTGGTGAATTTTGTGTTTTGAAGCTTTTGTTGGCACATTGATTTAGGTCAGTGTCTCTCTCTGTGTGTGTGTAGGCCACAGCAAGCTGTTGGGTGTCTTCCTCAGTTCTTCTCTGCTATCTTTTTCTGGAGACAGGGTCTCTCACTGAAACAAAGCTCACCATTTCAACTAGGTTTAGCTCTAGGAATCTGTCTCCATTCCCCTAATGTTGGCTGTATAGGAACATGCAGCCAGGATTTACCTTTCATCTGGGTGCTTGGAATTCAAATTTAGGCCTTCCTTAATTAAAGAACAAGTAAGCACCCTTACTTAGTGAGCCATTTCTTCAGCCCCTTAAGTTGCATTTAAACATTTAACGAAACTTTACCTCACAAGGAAAGTAAGCTGAGTTGCTCAACCATATGTGAAAAGCACTGACCTGCTGTGAGAGGGAGTCTGCGGAGCTCACAGTGTCTCTGTAACAATTAAAAAAAAAAGCAAGTACTATGAGAAGATCCTTTTAAAAGTGGACTCATGAAATCAGAAGGAAAAATGGTGGAGCAGATCAACCTACTCAGTGGAGTATGGCCAGACTAGAGATGTGGCTATGAAGGGTATGGGGAGCCACAGAAGATAAAGAACATGGCATTATTAAGTAGCCCTTGGGCCAACCTGCAGAGTGGAGGTGCCATTGCATCACACTGGTGGGAGAAGTAGAGGGGAGCTGACTGCAGGCTGCAAGCACAGTGGTAGTACCCAGTGAGCCTTGCAGCCAACACAGAGGACTTGCCCCGACACAGAAGAACCTGCCCCCAGCAGGTCACTCTGACTCTGAGCAACAGCAGGATATCAGAGATGAATCTTTGTGATGGTCCAGTATTTACAGTGCTTCAGAAACCAGAAGCCTTGAATCAGACCAATGACTCCCTGTAATGAGTATTTGCATGTGAAGCTGTATATATATATATATATACATACATATATATGTATGTATACTGTGTGATACACTGCAGTTTTCAATGCTACTTTGAGCAGCAACTATGCAATGTAGAGGTTGAGTGTGCATTGAAGGCAGAACTAGAGATCCCACAGTGGTGACAGATGTGGGACAAATTTTCAGTGGGCAGGGGAGTATGTTGTCCCTGAGTGGGTCTGACAAGGTGGTGTGCAGCATTCTGGAGCTCTCACAGGCTCTGCCCCCAAATATGCTGCCTTGCTATTGCCTTGGCTCTGAGCAGTATGCCATAGATAGAGATTTTTCTGTGGTCTATGTTTCCACCTAAGGTAGTGTGGATGTTTATGGTCTGTGCTCCAATCTAGTTAGGATGGATTGGGCCTCCTTGAAAGACCTCTATGGTGTGTGCTGCCCCTGGAGGCCATGTTGGTATCCATGTTACAGCCAGAGAAACTGCTGATGTCCATAATCCATGTTGCTGTCCCAGGCCGGGTTACCACTGAAGCCATGTTGATGTCTGTGGTCTGTGGTCTGTGTTACCACCTAAGGTGGTGTTGATGTTTTTGGTCCAAGCTCCAAACCAGTTAATATAGGCTCTAAATACTCAAATATGCTGTGAAATATTCAATTTAAGCAGAGTTAAGATCTTCCTTTTATTGAAGAGACTTTTCAGAAGAGATTTTATATAATACACACAGTATGATCTTGTAATGGCTTATGGTTATAGTAATTTCAGACAGAAATGATGGTAAAATCCTTCTTCTGTAGAAAAAACATTTTCTAGGCTAGTGTCCCATAGAACATGGTGTGAGTGTATTATCTTGAAGGAAGTCTCTGGGGAAGATTGGCATTTTCTGGTGTCCAAGATTTGCTCTGCTCTCGTATTGTTTGCTCTTTCACTAGTACATGGTATTGAAATGCCTTTGGAATAAATAGGTTTTAAAACATTTTTAGCCGGGCGGTGGTGGCGCACGCCTTTAATCCCAGCACTTGGGAGGCAGAGGCAGGCGGATCTTTGTGAGTTCGAGGCCAGCCTGGTCTACAAAGTGAGTCCAGGACAGCCAGGGCTACACAGAGAAACTCTGTCTCGAAAAAAACCAAAAAAAAAAAACATTTTTATTGTTGTTTATGGTAGTGGAATAATTATATTATCATTGAAAGGAAATTGTTTTCCTGTTCACATCATTTCTGAGATAAAAAAAAACTGTGTAGTTTTCTCATATTGAGCCCTTCTCCACTTCTCTGTGACAGGGTGTTGTACAGTACAATTCAGTGCTGATATGGTCTACCATATCATATGATCACACAACTCAAAGGGCTCATTCTTTTTTTTTTTTTTTAGGTTTTTTTGAGACAGGGTTTCTTTGTGTATCCTTGACTGTCCTGGACTCACTTTGTAGATCAGGTTGGCCTTGAACTCACAGAGATCCTCCTGCCTCTGCCTCCCAAGTACTAGAATTAAAGGCATGCACCACCACACCCAGCAATTACAGACAGCTGTGAACTGCCATGTGGGTGCTGGGATTCAAACCCAGGTCTTTGAAAGAGCAGTCAGTGCTCTTAACCACTGAGCCATCTCTCCAGCCCCAAAGGGCTCAATTTTATAAAATGCTTTCACTTTACCCATCAATCATAAGTTCTAGGCTGCAACTCAGACTTCTGACTAATTATTTATACTGAGAGTTCCTGTTTCAAATTCTGTCATTTGCTAGAGTGGCTCACAGAACTCAGGAAGATAATATTATGTACACTTAAAGTTTATTACAGAGGATTTAACTCAAGTACAACCAAGTGGACAAAATGGTCATAGGTCATGGTATAAGAGAAAGTTTCCTGGCCTTTCCCAGGGCCTCTGTGCTCATCAAATCTTACTCATGAACCAAGATATTTTAGTTTGATCTCCAGTTCCCTTTCTTCTATCTGGAGTGTGGTGAGTGGGTTTGAAAGTTCCCATCCTCTAATGACTTTATCTTCCTGGTGATCAGACCAGTCTCAATCATGGCCCATGTACAGTCTATAAGAGCAATCACAGTATAAATTCAGGCATGATTTTAAAAAAAGAGGCTGAGAATGAATAACAAAAAGCACTCCATCATGTAGAAAATTCCAAGACTTTCAGCTCCAAGCCAAATCTGTGGAGGAACTAACCATATTCTTGTGTCTCATCACAGACACAAACTGAGCCACTTGTATAACCCTGACTATGTTTGCAAACTCCTCAGAGTGCTTTATTTCTCTTTGTCTTTGCTATGAGGCAAGTTGCTATTAATTATATTGGTCAAACTGAATTGTTGAAAAGTTAGAGTTGCATATTTTTCATTCTTTTATTAATTTTAAGTAGAAAGTTATATATTTCTTCTGCAAACAATATTCTATTTTAAAACATTTACCTGAATGTAACAAGGGTGTTACTGAATTGTCTCCAAGTTAACATGGAAGTCACAAAAGAGTGCCCTAAGTTAAAAGTTTCTTTTACGTTTAGTGAAATATTGCTACACTTTTGCTCAGGAGAAGGTAACAGGACATCATTAACAGAATTCAGGACAATATTAATAGAAAGTGCTGCAGAAGAGGTCATTTTAAGAGCATGTTATTCTTTCAACATTAATAGGATTGAGGCTGTCTGCATGAAAACAGTCTGGGAAGAATTAAAATGCTTTAGACTATGTGAGCACTTGTACTCATAATGCATATAACATATGCATTGCATTTTAATTTATGGGCTTAGGGGAACAGTGATTAAGTAGGAGGGAGAAGAGTTTTTTAAACACCTTCTGGAGAGTGATTTCTATTCTTTGCTGTCACATGTCCAATTAGTCTTTCTTTTTGAATCCTTATTCTCTTTCTTTTAGTTTTCCTGGTACAGGTGGCTGCCATTTGCAGAGCTATCAATTTGTTGCTTTCCTTTAAAGCAGTTATTATTTATGCTAGTTACTGCTTACTCTTCTTTTGCTTCATTTAGACAAGAACTACAAAACATTTTAAACAGCTTGAGGAAAAGGTTAACTTTAGGGATCACATGTTATCATGCATAGCCTCCAAATAAAATGTCTGTGTCTGTCCAGCTCAGCTCTCTAGGATAGAGTTAAAAACTCGATTCTTTTAATTTGAGCCACTCCTTCAGATGCCAGAAATGTGGGGATCTGTACCCTCATGGCAAGACTACCCCATATAGTGGCCAGAAACACAAGCTCTGTCATAGAAAATTCTTTCACCTACAAAAGACAATGTGAAACTTGTGTTATTCAAAATTGTTCTTTGCTTCTGTTCATTGACAGTACTTACTCTATCCTTTTCAATCATTTGGTCTAAAGTCTGTATGTTAGAATTAATGGCAGGTGTTGCAGCCTGTTAAACCATAAATTACCACTCCTTGTCTTGGATCTGAAAGAGATTACTTACCCATTCACAATTTTTCCATAGGATGTTCTCCAGATGTGTGCCATTTGAGCCTCCTGACTTCTTTTTCCAGTGGATGAAGCTGACCTCTTGTTGAGGAAGCAAAGAACTGGAGAATATATACATCAGTGTTCAAGTATGCAGGTCCTTAGGCGATGTTAAGATGCCCTCACACTTGGAGTCCATTTGCGTTCACTAACAATGCTCCCACTGTGGTGAGCAAGTGCATGGCTGGCTTAACCCTCCTTCATGTATAATTTTGTGCTAATCCTTGAATTTTTAATGATCCTTTAACAACTTGCTGTCTTTTAGGCATCAAATAATGTTACAATTTGGAAATCCCATAGATGTGGGCAATTGTGTCTACACATTTCTGGTCTATTAGGTTTCTAATATGTTATATGTTTCCAGTCCATTTTGGAATACTACAGGGATTCTTAATTTCAAAGTGGTCCAAAGTAGATGACTATTAAGACAATGTTACCTCTAATCCAATTTTCCATAATCTCAAACTATGCAAAGGCAAATGTTTGAACCTGTGACTGAACTCACTCTTTTGAATACCAAATCAAGACCCTCAATGTATTATCTTAACTATTCTAGCAGGAGACTGATTGTTTGCAAAATATCTTTAGGTTGCCATTAGTTTGGGTTTAATCCTTTAGAAATATTCAGCTCTCAGGTCTATTCAGGAGCTCAGAAAACCGGCTCATCGCAGCAGCTCAGTTCAGCCTGTGCGATTGCTTGTGTACTTAGACTCCGTTTATTTTGTTCAGGTTCACGATCAGGCGAGACAGCACTGTCAATTCAAAAAGACATTCTTTTTTCAAACTATTGATCTCCATTGCTCTTGCAAATCCTTTAGTATTGGCTCTCAGGATTACTATAATGCCATAATCGTTCTGTTAAGGATTCAGATTTGTGGTGAGCTAAAAGATGGGAACATCAAAGGATTGAAATGCCCTTGAAGCAATCAATTTTTGTTCATCAAATACAAATGCTGAGAAGATGCTTTTGGCTAATAATTTATAACTGAATTAATGACACATGGCTTTTTTTCTTGGATCATTTTCCTCCTCTTAAATGATCTGATTTTATATTCTGGGAAGTGAATTTAAATTGCAGAGTGTTTTAAACAAGAATTCTTTGGAGGGTGAAAAGCTTGTTTCACTTGCTTTGAAGATATAAAGGCAGTAGAAACCTCTTTTTTTGCCTTTAAAGGAAGTTAAATCCTATGTCTTTATCTTTCTCTGATAATAAACATGCAATTGTAACTTTTATGTGGGTAAGATTCTTACAAAAGTTTCCTCTAGCAAAAGTTTCTGTTAAAATAAATTGCTTTCATGTAAAATGTTTCAACAAATAAATGTTTTCTAATAATATAATAATAAAATAATATTAAAGCCAGGTATATATTTCTCTGCTGCTAAAAATATGAGAAGAATGTCTGTTAACATAGCTTTTGAGAACACTGAACGTTTTAAAGAAATAAAGTCTTTGGAATTATTTTCATTTGCATTTTTCTTTTGGGCTCTTCCATTTCTCTGAGAATGTCAATATTTATACTCTAGCCTATGAGGAAAATCTTTCATTTGGAGCACTGAATATCCATATATTTCTATGTGCTCAGGCCTCTTCAGATAAAATCATTAAGATTAAATAGAAAAGCATCCTAGAGGAGATATGAGTATCATTCAACAACAGAATGCAAAAAAAGTGTATGAGTTTGACCTTTATGTGAAAGTTTTTATTATTTCGACAGAAACTAAATTGAAAAAAAATTAGATCTTATTAAATAGTAAGACAGCAAACATTGATATCATGAACAAAATTGTGGAAGAGGAAATTAGTTGAAAAACAGGGTTTTTAAAAAGCATCGTAGAAATATTTATTTATAGGTAAAATCAACTCCCTTAACAATATGTCAGTATCTATTGAAATTTGCTTAATTTTGTCATCAATTTTATTGAATGGTCAAAATTTGGTTTTGTTACTATGATGTGAGTTACTATTTTACACAGTAAGACTATGTTATAAACATCTAATGAAGGTTTTCTAGCTCACAGCATCTCTGTGTATTTGTGTTTCTACTGACCAGGGTTGGTTTTGGAATATAGCAGGTTCTCAAAAAAATAATAAAAGTAGATCTTCGATATTCATCAAAACATGACAAGATTTTGAGTCGAAGCTGGTCACATGGATCTGAGAAGAAAACTATCCTTAGTTGGCCTGCTGGTGTCAGTTTTCTTAACTTGAGTTCATGGAGATGCATTTCTACCTTTGCTGTGGGTAGGAAGGGAAGCACAGGCTGTGGGTCTTCCCAGAAACTGTGAGGAGCCAATTCCAAATTGTATTTTTGGTTCTTAAACTAATCTTGCTTGAAAATACTGCTTTTAGGTTTTCAAAATTTATGGTTAATGTTTCTAATATCATATTCCTTCCACCCCAGTACCTGCAACTCTCAATTTTTATGTCATTTAAAGATTGGTATTATTTTAAATTTGTATTTTCTGAAACGAGATTCATGTTGAGATAGGATTAATTTAACACCAATATGTATTCTTTTAATATCTGCATCTTTTAAAGTTTCATTTTGTTGTACAGCTATTTATATTGTGCTTGCTTTCTTATTTATTTTTTTTTCATTATTTCTGACTTTTGGGAAGGTATTGGGTCCCCAGTTTCTTTGCTTGCTGAGTTTCTCTGTTATCTGGCTTAATCTTTGTAAACTCAGATTTATCTAAGACCTAGCAGAATGTTCATTATCCTTTGTGTCATGTGTTATTTATCTAGCTTCAACAGTTAATACTGTTGGTGTTAGGAAATAAGTATAAGGCCACTTGCTTTATAAATACTCCTGACACTTTTATGCAGGTGTTGAGAGTAATAGAAGGCTCTTCCTATCTCAGGATAACTCAGTTATCTTTTAAATAGAAACTGTTTGAAGTTAATACACTTACCAACTTACAACATGTAGGTGTGTGTGTGTGTGTGTGTGTGTGTGTGTGTGTGTGTGTGTGTGTGCCTGTGGTGTGTGGTGTATGAGAGAGAGAGAAAGACAGAGAGAGAGATAGAGAAAGAGAGACAGAGAGACAGAATGAGAGAGAATTAACTTTGCTTGTTGTTTTAATTGGGACTGGGCAAAATCCCAAGTAGCTCCATGTATAGATTATTTATTAGAACCTGGCTCTAGTATAAAGAGTGGTGTTTTTCTGCTTATAAAGTAAGACCCATTGGTTCCTGATTCATTTTTTCATGTACTTCAAACATATATGCAACCCACTGGAATAGAGGAAAAAGCATTCATGTGAGTTGCATACATTGTAGCTACAAGAAGCAGTTTATTCTTACGTATATTGATTTGCCACCATCTACGATCAGAAATTTAATGAGTGAACTTAAGTATGGTTTCACAGAATGGATCTGAATTACCTCCAGAAACACTTTCAGGTGGTGAGTATCTCTGAAAAAGAAATACTAAACCTTTAACTATTGGGCATCAGGCCTAACTTTCCAGACCTTCTAGTTCCTGGCATCTAGTCCCAGGTCCTTGCAGGATACATGCATCTTCTAGTTCAGTGTGTGGTAGTGTGGGTGGTATGGTTTAAAGTCTAAAGTGACTTAAATAGAACTAGGCAATCTGTATACATAGATGTATATAGTTTAGTACAACAACATTGCTGTACTTTATTCCTTTATGGCAAAATTTTTCACTCTTTTCTGAGAACATATTTAGGCAGAGTGAAGAAGAGGAGAAGTACCTTTTTTTTTTTCCCCCTAGTTTGAGATTTCTCTCCTTTTCTGGTAGTCAATATCAGAATTCTATTTAGGAAACTAAAACCTTAACTTCTCAGTACTGACAGATTTGATTTGTATAATGCCCATTTCTGTGAGAAGGGGAAATTACTGTGTTATGCCAACAAGTTCAGAGAAATAACAAATTTTCACTTCACAATATCAGTATTTTTAATCTTTTACATTGCAAGGAACAAAAACATGTTCTGAGACCTCATTGGTGGAGTTTTCCTAGGTTCAGAGAGGAAGGTAAGGAGCTTGGAAAGGATTAAAGATCCAGCCCTCAGTGAGGACTAGACACTCTCCAGGGTAACATGGAAGCGTAGCATTTGCATATTCCTGAAGGTCCCTGTACTTTTCTACTTTCTCTTTCTGGTTTATAGATCCATTTTCTTATATGTAGCTCATGGCTCTTAATCAAATAGTAAATTAATGTCCAAAATGTAATTATGCCTATGTTTTTATATCACTGTTTTTTCCTCTTTTTCTTTCTTCCCTTCCCTTCCTTCCTTCCTTCTTTTCTTCTTCCTTTCTTTTTTTTTTTTAATTGTGTGTGTGTGTGTTTTTTTTTTTTTTCAAGACACAGTTTCTCTATGTAGCCCTGGCTATCCTAGAACTAGATCTGTAGATCAGGTTGGTTTTGAACTCACACAGCCTGCCTCTGCCTCCTGAGTGCTGGAATTAAGATGTACATGTCTGTTTTTCAGAAGTTGTGCAAATGTTTTGGAAAGCTTATATCCTGTAAATACCTGAAGAGAATTTAAGAGTTTCACCATCTAAAGTCTTATGTCCAAGCAGGAGCAGAAAAGGACTGAGAAATATTTTTACAAGATAAAATCAGAGCTCTGTAAACGAAACATGTGTACTCAAGATATGAAGAGTGAAAAGAAAGAAGAAAGGACACAGGACAGGAGCATAGGTGAGAGATGTAGGTGACTCAGGGACTGGGTAGTCAGCTTTGCTTCTTGTGTGAAGGCCATAAATAGGGGAAAGGAGGATTTTACTTTTAGTAGGGTCTCATGCATGCTAGGCAAGCACTGTACAACTGACCTATATCGAGGAGATATTTACGACATTTTATTGTACAATATTTTCCTAAGTTTTTTGTGCCACATGAATTTTCTGAATGTAGCAAATGAAAAATGTGTTTTTAAAATCCATTCACTGGAGGATGGATTCCCAAAGCATCTACATCATTCAAATTATAATACCTTTGAGACTATAACTGTCTGAGTCAAAAGATCTGAGTCAAAAGACAGTAGTTGAACATCTACTGTATTCTACTTTTGACATATTATTCTCTAAAACTCATGCAACAGCAAACAAGTGAAATTCTCAAATTTCAGATCATTAGAGTAATCTGGAACATTTCTCAAAATTCGGATTGCTGGGTTTGATTATGGAAGTTTCTGACTCAGTAGATCTGGGGAGAAGCCCGAGACTTTGCATCTTTAACATTTTCCCAGGATCCTGAACTATGCTTTGAGAATTGCTGAATTACTTCTATTTAAGTACAGAAGCCAAGATTATGAACTGGTTTGTCTGGTTACAAAACCCATTTTCTTTTCATTAGATTCTAATGCTTCTGCAATCTAAGGCATGGATACTCAATCTTGATTGTACATTGGAGTCAATAGAAGTGGTTAAGAATGCCTCCCCAAGCCTGGCATGGTGACGAATGCCTTTAATCCCAGCACTTGGGAGGCAGGGGCAGGTGGATCTCTGGGAATTCGAAGCCAGCCTGGTCTACAAACTGAGTCCAGATCAGCCTTTGCTACACAGAGAAACCCTTTCTCTAAAAACCAAAAAAAAAAAAAAAAAAAGTATGCCTCCCCAGACTCCAGGGGTTCTTGAAGGATTATGCTGGTTTAATAATGTGGCATTGTTGGTTTTCTAAAATCCCTGATTTCAGTAGTCCTGAGTAGTTGGCGGTTTGTTGAGCTGGACTTTAGGCCAATTAGAGAGCTGTTGGTTACTGCCAGAGTATATGTGTCACCAGTACACCCTTAGGGTCATCTTGACATGCTAGTCATTGTTGTTCATGGGCATTATAGGTAGGATTGTTGGTTGCTTCAGTCCTTTGGAAGCTTTCATCATATCTTCCAGGTCAGTTCCAGATCAGGGACTCTATGTCTGAAATACATGGTGTCTTCAGCAATAGGGACCTATTTTGCATATCTGGGGAGCAATCAAAGGCAATTGCAATAGTCTATAAAATTTTGGGAGTCTCTTGGATAACTCCCACCAATAAACAAGAGAGTTTCTCATGCCTGATGTTGGGGTATTTGTTATATAGTCCTTGGCTGTTGTAGGGACATTGTTAGCCCAGATGGAATATTTTAAAATTCAAACTATATATGTATGTCTATACATTAACTTATAAGTATATATATTTTTAGGTAGAGAATTAATAGTATGATTTATTTTTTCCAGACCTCTTTATTTATCATTTTAGCTTCCTCTCCTCTTTTGTGTTTATCTCCCTCCCCATTCCTAAATAGAGTCCCCCTTTTTTTCCCGTTTCTCCCATTAGATCACTTGTGCCCATTTATTCCCTTTACTCTCATTATGGTAATTTATTTACCAAAGCGTAACACCTTCTCATACCCCTAGACACTTTCTTAGAAGCTTTCCTTTATAATTTGCATTTACATACCTTATATCACTTCCTCAGACCCTTACAACTTGCTTAAGCTTTTATGTCCTTAAACCTTTATAACGTGTGTATCTTAATTATCCTAAAGAGTTTGTGGTAATAGCTTTCAAAAAGGACTAGAACTCTACATTGTATTTTAAAGAATTACATAGGTACAATACCTTACCCTCAACTTTGTATCACCATACAACGATTTATACTAATGAAATCAGCCATTTAGATTTTTTCCAAGTTAGCCCACTTTTTCAGCAAAAATGTTGACAATTTAAACAAAGAAAAACAAAATTTCCCAGTCCAAGTTTACTAAGTGTCTTTGAAGACTTTTATATCCTATATTTATATAAAGTTATCTGAATGAGTAGGAAGTACATGCAAACTGTATATTTTTAGCCATTTCTAGGAAGCTTATTTTTGTGATAAATTAAAACTAGTATTTGACATGGGCATGAGCGTGACTGGCCAACCATCAACCTACATTATGCATACATCTCCTAAAATGATTGCCATATCAGTCCATAAAAGGACTGGAGATAACTCTATACTTTTAAATGAGTTGTAAAGACTCAATACCTTATATGAGAGTGGAGATATATGTCAACACACATATATCGAAATAACCTTAAATCTGTGTCAATATATAAAATTCTATACCAGTGTATCAAAAATTAACCTTATTTAGAGAGTAGCAATATCTTTAAATTTCAGAGCAGTTTCAATAATCTATTATTATATATTATCATTTCTATATTATATATCCATATTTCCTTTTATAATGACAAACACTCACTAACCATAGAATAACCAAAACCTATCTGTCCCTTTTTAAGAATGGGATGCAATTTCTCTGAAAATTTGCTTCCTGCTGATTTTGGGTAAAGAAAATTTGTTAGGAGCCTGAATAAAAATGAAAAATATTGTTAAGCAATTTAATAGTAACTGTTGTTGTTTCGCAGTATCTTGCTCAGCATCTTCCAGAATTAGTTTTGTCATGTCCAATTGACTTCTTATGTCTGGTCCGTTTGTTACGTAAATATACAAACTCTCACAAGTAACGTACAGATCTGCAATCAAAAGAATGCACGAGACATGTAGGATGCACAGACAAATTAAGGAATAGTTTTTGCTTTTTTAATATAAAACTGCCTTAGTTGGAACGGATGGGGCCTCCCGGCCAGAGAGCACTGGCAGCCTTCAGAGGTGGTCCTCCTGTCAGCAGTGGGTGGGATGCCTCACTCTGCCTCAAACATGGCACAGGTAAGCGTGGGAACAGGGGTAGAGCTGCCCAAAAAGGCACACAGTGGGGCAGAGGGAGCGATGGTGGACATGTGGCTGGTGTGAGGAGACATTGGTCAGAAGACCCCACTAGAGCAGAGCACCTCCCCCTGAAGTCATGGGTGCAGGGTGGGGACAAGGAGAAGTTGCAGGAACAGACAGGGTGGGAACCCTGGGTGCCGGAGCAGAGAAGAGAGGGAGATGCCAGAAGCGGCTGACCGCCCCTCCCCAAGACACCACCCCTCCCCCCACCCCCTTAGTCCTGGGCTGTACTGGCTGGTGATGATCATAGACATCCCCCAAGGAACAGGGCCAAGCCGGAAGCAAGAGACAGACACACACAGAAAAACATTCCGTGAAGACGGGGTGGGGGGGGACACTCCCAAAAAGCTAGGTTGACCAAGGAGCTCCGCTGCCTGTGGTAACACACACACACACACACACACACACACACACACACACACACACACA